>PVLD010030759.1:0-16491 GCA_004027595.1 Dinomys branickii
GCGCCTTGATATCTCAGAGCTGGACTCCTTCCGCTTTGAGATTCCTGATATGACTAATGTAAATAGAATTGGAATTGAATAATAAAAATGCTGACATTACCTTATCTATAGTTGCCCAAATGGCACCACTATAATTATGCTTTATAACTTTAGCATCACCAGAAAACTTGCTACTTGTAAACCTCCCTAATCAACACTTCTTTGGTTGTCACCAACTATAAAATAGTCTTCTTTATAAAAACACAAGATGTACCAAACACCAAGGGTCATGTTTGTTGTGAGACAAGCTATATGCAAATACTTCAGTTTATAACAGACTGAAAGATTTTTAAATATAATTCTTCAATTAATCTTTAAAGTTCAACTGTTTCCAAAAATGTTTTCTATTACTAACATAAAAATTACAGATTTGTTCCTATACATTGCAAAGATAACAAAATTGCCATTAAAAATTTTCTCCAGTTATAGATATACTGTGATTATTATCTGCTAAATCTCTGGACTTTGCTGAAGCAACTGGTCAGGAAGCAAAATTAGCAGCTTCCATATTGATAAATGCTATTTTTTCCTTTTTTTCCCAAATATTTCCTAATCTAACTGCATGACTTGGGCTGACAAAATAGGAATAAAATAGGAGAATGCTATTATATCTCACATTATTCATTGTCTTCATGTTTGAATCTTCACCTATTAAGCAAATCTTTATTATTGATGTGTAGGATACTTCAGAAAAATGCCATAACCTGCCTCACTTGGTTACATAACCCTCTTCCTAAAGAAAGTAACAGGTTATAAGGAGCCATAAAAATGATAAAATGGTTGAAACTATCTTTCTTAATGTGAATCCATACAATCTTCAAGTAAAAGGATTATATATATATATACACACATATATATGTATATATATATGTATAAAATCAGTTTCTTTGAGTACAGACTGCTTTTCCTTTCTTTTCTGGTACTGTTTCCATTCCCTAGTGAGCTTTAAAAACCTCCACAATATGCCCTGTCTGGTTACGTATGTGTGGCTTAAGTCAGAAAACAACAGAGGAAATCATTTATAAAATATTGAAATAAAAAATACAGAGAAAACCATTGCAGACTATATTGCTGCACATAGTTGGAGCCTAATAGCCTGGAAGCAGCTGTAGTGTTACCCTGACCCCTGAAGGAAGGAATCAGGAGTTAAACTTCACATTCAATATCCCACACAATCCGAACACCAAACCTCCAAGTCCACTGGCACAATATATCAGTTTGGGGGCATGTCCTGCAGAAATCAGAAAGTCACCTCAAATATCAGACCTCGACATTTCACTCCACAATCCCACCATTCTGATTTGAGATGAACAAATCTTTTCAAAGTTACTTAGTGGGCATCTAGATCCTACACTAAACTACATAGGATGGTAAGGAAATGGACGATGAGAAATACAGAAAAACAGGAGGAATCATCTCATGTCCCTGACAGAAAAGTCATTTAGCCTTCTTTGTAAAATAAATGCAATGGAAAACAAGAAATAGCACACCTAGACGAGAAGATCCCCTGGAACAGTGTTAAAATGTCAGCAGGTTCATTTTTGGTGAATATATGATCTATTGAGGAATAAACAGACCCTACAAGAGTGGCAGACCAAAAGAAGCTGAGGTGCATCTGCTTTTTTAAAAAACACAGCTCAGATAAAACCTGAAGAAGAAATGACATTTTCTTCCGCAGTATTCTCTCCTCTGTACAATGAGCACAGTACATTTATCTCATCTCATGGTAAAAGTCTGTGGGACTGCAACATGTTTGGTAAGGCTTTCAGTAAATAAAACTTGAAAATATAGTACTCTTTATTTCTCAGATTTGCATTAATGAAGAATTTGATGCCATTCATTTTTTTAAAAAATTTAACAGGATGTTGTTACCTTTAAAGGTTTTTACTTTTCTTTCCCCAGGGGGTTAAAATGGCCCAGAAAGAGGTTGTCATGGCAAAGATAAAGGTACAAGGCACTCATTTCTGACATACAGGGGAAACAATCATCATTTTTTCTGAGGGAAGCACCAGACTGAAATCTGCAACAAGCTTTACCAGAAAAAAAATGCAACACTAAATAGTCATTCCCTTCACAGTCTTCATTTCAATGGATTTAACTTTCCACTCAGTTGGGGTCACATATTTCAATCATAAGAAAAAGAACTATGACCTTGGCTGGAACCATCAGCCCCAATTACTCAATGGGGCATTTGTGAAACACTGCGGACACATTTCGACTCTCCACGGGTGTGGTTAAAATTGCTCCTGTCCAGCCCTAAAGCTTACAGGATCTGTTATCCCTCAGAAACTCACTATGAGAAAACTCAGGCTAAATTCGCTGAAGGGATAAAGGTTTGCAGGACCCTTAGAGCTAATCTCTGCCTGCTGTCCTCCTTTGTAAGCTATTACAAACCTTCAAAAGTTAACAGGGTGATTGAGCCCCTCTCTGTACAATCATTTCATCTCACTATCGTTGACTGAAGCTCACTGATGTAATGAAGTTACATAATCACCGATTATGCACGACTTCCATCCATCTTCCTACATATTCACAGATCTTCTCCCCTCCCCTTGGGATCAATCTACCAGGTGAGATTTATAACACATGGAAATGCTCCATTCTCTCATCATAGGTACAGAATGTGGGACTTTAGCATTGCAGTACAGGGCACTGAACCACGTCATCAATATCAATTTTTTTATCCCATTTCCAGGGCAAAATATACTTTAGCATCCTTAGTGTTCTAGTCTCTAACTTTTTACCAAAAGGGTAAAATAGCAGATAGGGCACATCTTCCACTTAAGGCTAAAGGAAGTATGTAATTGCCTGCATTTCCCGAGCTGGCTGCATTGCAATAAAAGGATTCTCTCTCTCGGCTTCCAGACCTTCGACTTCCTTGCACGTGGGTCGCAGCTTCAGCTATTTAGGGTATTGGGTAAATAATTGCATTATTGGACAATTGAACTTGAGAAAGAAAGGACTATGGTCACATTTAAGACAATATCACCCTACTTGTCTCTATTTTATCATCATTTTCAGCTTTTCCATTTCTTTTCTTTCCTTTTTTTCACTCCGAGTGACAATCCAATAGACAGAAAAGTAGTCCAGGCACTTAATAATCTCCAATAACCACAACCTAGTGAACAATTAACAATGATTACCATCTTAAAGTTTAGGAACTTGACAAGTGGGATGTCCCTGGTCCCATTGCGGCTGTGAAATGCAGCAGAATGCTGCACCGAGTTGAAAACATATTTCTTTTAATGAATAAAGAGTAGCTCGTTGCATTTTAACTGGGACTCTTCACTAAGTGTTCCTTTTACTGCTGTCACCCCTCCAGAACGCAGGATCCCCAAATGTTGCATCTAAACAAAGAATGTTTACCCAGAATTAATTCAAGACACTGTGCCATATCAAAATAATTGGGGGTGGAGAGTGATGCTTTGATTTATTTTCAATTAAACTCAGAATTCAGGCACACACACATACACACACACACACACGCACACGCACATGCACACGCACCAACACACCCAACTGCAGTTATTCCATTCAGTGCCAGTAACGGCCACATCACAGCCATCAGTGCGATGCAGCAATCATCCAAGTCACCCATTCCTGTTCCAAATGCCCAAGTTTGCTCATGCCACCGATAGGTTTTGTATATAAAATGACCTTACCCACAACTGTCTTCCAAATTATTCTTCTCTGGATATTAGTCGGTAAGGTAATCGCCGGTCATCACAATGCGTATTCAGAAAAATCCACGTTGTACTCCTGGGCTCTTTTTCTTGTTTTTGCTAGCAATTAATATCGTGAACAAGATACCCATTCACAAAAGCCAAGTTCACCATCAAAGCGGATGATTCCATGCAGATCTTCCCCTACGAGACTGTCTCCAGGTAGTTCTCAAAGTGCCCGATTGTTTGGTGAAGACACAATCCAGGTGCAGAGCAGAGGGAAAAGGCTGGGAGAGAAAAAAAAAGAGGCAGATAGAAAAGGAGAGACTGACAGGGGAGAGCACAGGAAAAAGAGGAGGCAAATAATTTTTGAAGAAAAAAAAAGGAAGGAAAAAGGCTGACAAGTGAGGAAGTCTGTGAGCTCTACGACAAGAACCGGAGTCTCGCTTGAAAATCTTCAGGGTACATGTAGCCTTTCAATTCCGCCTGGTCCCCAAGTAAAATTTCCAGATCCGGGATGCAGCCATAAGAAAGAATCCTATGTATATTTCACAAGTATCCCGCAATAAGAGATCCGACGGGTTTTCCTTGTACAGTACTGGTATGTGAAAGCACACAACCCCTGCTGTTTGGGAAGGTGTCTCCTGGGTCCTAGCTCTCTTCAACAGCCCCCAAAAATGATTTTTCAAAAGAGAGAGAGAGAGGGGCAAAAGGCAGCTTTTCGTTTGTCTTGAATGGTACTAATCTGAGCGAAAACGACAAGCAAAGCACGAATAGCAAGGGATCTTGATTTATCACCACAATTCACTCAGAATATCCCAGGGAAGAAAGAGCAAAACACAAGAAAGAGAAACTGCAATGCATAAATGATTCCAGTGTTTCTACAAGATCGGTTCATTTGATTGAATGCATTCTCTGGTTTGCTGCAAGTCATAAAGAGGATAGTATTACTGCCACCCAATGGATATTTTAGTACTAGCCAATCCACAGCCAGCCACCGCTTTGCGAGTTTTAGTTTTCAGAAGACGGAAGAGAACGGAGGGTAGCCTGGGAATCTTTTAGACAGTACCCTGGGAGATCTCCAGTAAGGGGAATCTGTCCTTCCAGGCAAAAGAGGACTGACAAATCTGGGTGCTTACCTAATTTTACGTTAGCCGCCCTAGAATTATGGCTCCATTTCTCTAGGAAGCAGGAAGGTACAGAAAGCGATACCTAGAGTAACGATCATAATAACCTTTCATCTCTTCTCTTTCAAGCGAATTTATTAATGCGCGCGATGTCTCTCCCTCTTGCTCTCTCTCGCTCTTTCGCAATCTCTCAATTTCTCTCTCTCAATGATTCTCTCTCTCTCTCTCTCTCTCTCTCTCTCTCTCTCTCTCTCTCTATCACTTTAAGACGGATTTCGAAAGGGAGGGACTTGACTTGAGAGGGCTGTTCCAAGTCTCAGGAGGCAAAGTGTTACTTGTTTTTCAGGGGCAGTTTTGCAAAGCGCGTCAGTTTCCATTCGTATGTAAACTGTGAGTCCTTCAGGCGGTAACCCTCCCTGCAACCGCTCTTTCTGTTTGGGAAGGAGCAAATCCTCCCTGAGAAAGTGGAGCTTGGGAGCAGAGCGCTTGTGGAAAGCTCCCTGGGAGCGCGATAAGGGAATGGGCTGTAGGGCAGAGCACAGGGTATCGAGTAAGATCACCTCCCAGCCACCGCGTAGGAGTTCCCTACGGAAGAGTTCGCTGCGGGTTTCTGAAAGGGATTTGCGATGAAGAAAAGGGGACAAAGTGTGATCTGGTAAATAGGATATTTGCTCAGTTTAAGGTCCTTGTCTATTTACCTTGGATTGTATAACAAGTATTGTGATTCGGTGCTTCTCAAACTTTAATGTATGCAAATCACCTGGGTACCTTGTTAAAATGCACATTCTGAGTCAGTCCTTTTCCCATTGAAGCCTGAGAAACTTGTCTCTTAACAAGCTGCTCCAAAGACCATAATAATGCTGGAGGACTAGGGGCTACATTTGGAGTTTCATTCCCCAGGGGAGTGTTAATATTTGCACTGCAGCCACAATGTTAGGTTCTCTCGCTGGAGAGGCTGGGCAGTCACTAACCCTCTCTCTTCCCCACCTTTTAACCTTTCCACATACCTCCTGTAGTTCCCATTCTTGGAAACCTTAACCCACTCCATAATGCATTCCACCAGCTTTTATAAGGGAATGTCTCACAGGATAAACCAAAAACAGAAAAATAAATAGGCAAAGCAGCCTTGGCCCTTGAGAACAATCTAAATTTAACATAGGAAGTAAAACACAATTTGAAGATAAAGGAAAACACTTGTAAAAAATAGTTAAAATGTGAGCTAAACTAATGCAAGCTAAACTAAGTCAGTGCACAGGTGCAAATAAATGTGGATTGGGAGACTGGAAATAGGTATTTTGTATTTTGAAGGTGTGAGCATTCAATTGAACTTTGTGCCCCAAGGGGAGGGAAGCTGTGAAGGTGTACAGGGAAGTTTGGGGGGGGTTCTGAAGGGAACTCACCCAGGTTAACTTACTGTGTGCCAGTGCTTCTTACCTCCCTGCTTTTTCTCCACATGCTATGTATTTCAGAGTGATCTGTGGACCAGAGATAAACAGGAAATACATTCCCACACCCTTCATGGTCAGTGATCCACATTTTCTAAACCTTCCATCACACTCCTTTGGCTGGCTCACTTAAGTGAAGAATTACACCTCAAGCAACCTGGAGGGGTTATAGTGAATAAAATTAGTTGCTTGGAGAGAAGTTCAGAAGCAAAAATCCTGGATCGTATGCTCCAACTCTAGATGTGACTCAAAATTCAACTCCCAAGTAGCCATAGTCACTCATGGAAATCACTCATTTCTCTTCATCTCTGTTTCTTTGTCTATAAAATGGGAGTTAAAATGAAGTTAGTTGCCAGGGTGTGGTCCAGTTCAACTGGGGACAAAATTCAAGTCCTCTATTTGCAATGATTCTGCAAGTCAATTTGTTACTCTGCACCGAGTCCAAGTTGAAATTATTGTCTTGACCTGGGGTACAGACAGCATCCAGAAGCATTAAGTACCTTAAACACACAGGGAACATTTGTTCATTCCATTCTTATTGCAAGAGATGCTTTCAAAGGCTTTCTCTTCAGATCCAGGAAGGGAAGTATTTGTTTGAATCCGAGGTGAGGCATTGTCTATTCCTGGATCCTACAGAGCCAACTGTGGGCCTCGCTGTTTGTTGCCATGGGATCCTCTTTGTGCGAACTGTCTTGAACTGTGTGGGAACATTTTCCTCTTGCCTCCCTTCAGTTTTCTCTCTAACTCTTCTGAAGATATGTGTCAGAACAAAATATAGCTGCATTATTGCCAATTAAGACTAACAGCAGCTGCAAGGTGCATCTAATTAAGAATTTTAATTACTTCACTGAATTCTCGTTTGCAGATGTTTAGAACATTAAACAATGAATTGTAATTTTACTTTAAAATCTGACTAGAGCTGACCTCCCTTCAAAAAGAGGTGGGGGTACAGGCCTCAATGAAGGGTGTAAAACAAAGGCTTTGATATGGGAAGTATACACGTTGACACCTTGCGAATATATGACATTTTATTCAGGATAAAGCAATGTGTATATCAATATATAGGCTTTTTCTTTTTACTAAAGGGAAAGACAAGAAAATCTCAAAACACTGAAAAATTAATATTTTATGACCAAGTAGAATTCTTGCATGTTACACAGTTCTTCTCAGGTATTTTGTTTCTTTCTTTGCCAGTAACAGGATAGTTAACAGTATGTTTGGTGCTGCAGTATGGGGATTGTAGGCTATAATGCAAAGCATTATGGGGTTTGTAGTAAAAACTGGCTGCAGATCAATCCCTGCTTATAGCTTTTCTCAGCTGAAGAAACTACTGTTTTATTTTATGGCAGTAAGAAGAGTGTCAAGATATTTTACATCAAATTAATGAAACAAACTTTGTGTACTGGGAATATGAAATTAGATTTTAGAATAATATTTTGGCTGAGGAGAAGGATAAAACAATAAATATACTTTATAAACCACAAAGTAACATGAGTGAGCTACTTCCTAATATTACTACATGACAGACGAGGTTTTTAAAATCAAGTTCATTGTGTTAGTTGTAAAAAGTGAGGAAATACTATATAAAATTGATGCTTATGAAAAAGAGTTTTGAAAACAGAAAATGAAGTCAAATTCTTATTGATTCTACCTGTATTGGTAGCCTGAGTTTCATTCTCCATACTTTATGTCATTCCTCATTGAAGTGTGGGAGGGTTTGATTTAAGCTACCTTTGAAGGGGTTCTGTTATACAAAATGATGCTGAATATTCAGAGTAGCTTCTCTTTTTAATGAGCTCCTTAATGAGAGAATAAACTTAATGCTAGAAAATGTATCTGGAGTGGGGTTATCTCATTCATTTCTAAAGTAATTAATTATTGAAATGTGTAAGTTGGGAAGATAAATTCAGATCATTTTTGTATGCAAATGATTCTAGGAAAATAAATACATAATTTACAGAAATTTTGATTTAACTCTGTTGGCAATTTATTTCAAAGTTCATTAAATGTTTTCTATGTGATATGAATTCAAAGTCTACTTCTCCAGTAATGCTGTGTGAAATCGGCCCCTCCTTTGTTATGAAGGCTAGAAACCATCACTTCAAAGTCTCTCCCATCTGTGAATGCTCCTATTATTATGTGAAGTTATTAGAAGGTAGTTTATACCTGAGGTTGCTTGCTTTTCTTTTGCTCTCCTTAAAGGAGGATCCATCGACAAAAGGGCTGTGCAAAAGCAAACTTATTACCGATATGAATAAATGCAAAATCAAATGCCCTTCCCTTTTAGTCCTTTTTACCAACAACATTCATTTGAACCCACCACCATATAAACTCAAATGAGGCACAGACAAAGACTTGAGCATTTCAGCAAAATTCCACCTGAAAGTTCAGGAATAATAAAGAATGGTTTGAAAAAGCAAACAGCAACAGGAAAGAAATATGCCATGCCTGCTTTGCTTTCAGATTTCTAAGTTTTGAATCACAAAAATATACAAATATATATCTTCTTGAATGCAGTTTACATTATTGTTCATACTGTGAATATTTCTTTTATGGTCATAAAAATAAAAGCAATGCCCCAAATGAAACACTATGTACATAAGCAATGCAAATGCATCCCCGGTGGAAAGCCGGCTGGCTGCTGGTGGGAGGGTATATTTATACAGTGCCTTTCATTTGGAAGGTTCCCAAAATGATTTGCAAACTGTATATAGAGGAATTGCTCACCATGGAAATTCACCCACTTCCAGGAGAGAATGCAGAAGTCATTCCATGCTGACAACCAGTTTAAATAAAACCCAGAACATTATTTCAGGTGGGTAAAATATTAAAATCATAATTGATTGGGGAAATACGCACTGACAACCCACTTTGTGGCCAGGCGTGGTCTGAAGCACTAAGGGCATCACTGTGGCCATATCTTGTCAGGTTCCTGTTCTCCTCAACCTTACATTTTACTGAAATCTGACCAGAACTTCTGAGTTAAAAGTCCGATTTCCTGGTAAATTTCTAATCTCTACATACAATTCTACTGAAATAGAACATTTGCTACTTCTCATGTTTATTTATATCAAGCTTCATGAGAGCAAGGACATATGACCTATGGCAATACTTTCCACTTTAGACTGAATGCACAAAAATATAGTTTTGGATATTATGGTTGAAGCAGGTAAAATGACAGTAACATTTACTCCACTGAATGATTTGGGAAGTGGTAAGGCAGAATTTGTTCTCTTCTAGGTTCTGGAAAAAATGAAATGATATCAATGTAAATATACACGAGATTGCTTCCTCTGCAAGGATTTGGGACAGATACTTTGTGGTAATTAAGATATAAAGTGCTTTGGTTAAAGGAAAGAAGAGAACAATGTGAGCTAGTGTTTCAGAGGACAAAATATGGAATCAAGTGTCAGTGTCTTCTAAATTAACTATATGATTAATATTTTTAAGTGGAAATAGAAGCAAGGTTCACTCAAGCTCAGGCCCTGTCTGCTCACAGCCCTGTGCTTGTCCCTTTCTCGGAGCTGTACTTTCCCGTTGCCAATACCTGGATCCTCTTGAACAATTGCAGTAAAGCTACTGGCTCTGTGTGTTGTGCCTTTGAGGAGCAGGAAAATCCTGGAGTTTAAGACGCTCCTCCTTGCTGGTGTGGTAGCACATGCCTATAATCCCAGATCTTGGGAGGCTGAGGCAGTAAAATTGCCACAAGTTCCAGGCCAGCCTGGGCAACATAGTGAGTTCAAAGAAAACCTGAACTGTATAGCAAGACTTTGCTTCAAAAAGTCACCAAAACTCCCCCTACAAAGAATAAAAATTAAAAGATACAAATTAAAAAATAAACCTCGGGTTGGAGATAGAGTTCAGCGGCATAGCACCTGCCTAGCAAGCATGAGGTCCTGAGTTTGATTCCCAGTACCAAAAAAAAAAAAATGTATAGAGTTTAAAAAACCCTCCTCCACTTTAACCAATGACCAACTGATATAGGAATAGGAAACTCTGGCTCTTTTTACCATAGTTCAAAAAAAGTCTGTGCTGTAATTTATACTCTCAGCTTTCCCGGTGGGTCAGCCTGAGGTCAGACTTCAGCCTGTAGTCACAACTTTGCTTGATTTTTTTTAAAACACAGTGGAGGATAATAAGAAAGAATGATAGAGGATCCAGTATTCAACCCGTGCAATTAGACACAGTAATATTTGTTCACTTACTCATTTGCCTCTCATTTATCAATTATATACAGTGCACCAGAGTACGCACTGGTAAGACATAGCCTTTCTTCTTGAGTAGTTCACAGTTAGCATTAGAGAAACACATAAAAAGCACATTTAATATGTCATGTGATAAGGACTGTAAGAAACATGTGAATTTTGCCTAAAAGAATCAGGGAAGACAGGACAGAGAAGGTTTTATTGCACAGACTTTGATAGATAGCCAATTTTTCTTGTACCTAGAAGAGAATAGTCTTAGTTCTGGCAGTAGAACTCAAAAGTGAAGCTCTGCATCATTTCCAATGTGTTTTTTTAAATTATTATTTTCTTTTCACTTGTCACTGTCTTTGATTGTTTGATCAATATTACATTATTATGTCTAATGAACTGAGCAACTTCATTGAAGTTAACAGTATGTAATTTAGGAATCATTGTAAATTTTTATCAATTTGTCTTGAGGTAATATATCACTTTTGTTGTTTTTGTGTTGTTTTGATTTTGTCTTCACTGTTGTTTTGTTGTTTTTATAATTTTTAAAATAAAAAAGTGCTTAAAACCATGAAATTCATTTTTGAAAGGGGATCTAGGGTCAACTTTGAAGAATTTATTGTAGGTAGAGGAAATTGAGTCCATTCGATTGAATGATAGTTATTTAAACTTCCACAGCTAGGAAGTAGTAGGAGTTCTGGAATTCAGCCATATTGCCTGTCAGGCTTTTCTTTGAAAAGGTAAGTCAAGAACGTGATGGAGACATTTGCTTTAGTATGATCTGGGTTGAATCCTGGTCTATCGGTGCCTGGCCCAGAGAAAATGCCTGACTTTATCTCCTGTTCAAATGATAAAAAATGAAGTTAATAGGATAGCTTTCCTCTGGGTATGTCACAGCATCGCATTCAGCAGGGCGCATAGGCCATGAGAGGTGTTTGAGAGCAGTGTTCTGGGCCTTATTTTAAGTCTGTTTTCATTTCTTTCCTTGTCAGACAATACTATCTACAGTGATGTATATGGAGTCCAGGATGTTAATCTTTATTCATGTTTTGTTTTCATTTTTGTTATACTAAGTTACAGAGTTGAAAATAAGCAGACATTGAAGTAAGATAGTTTTTTGATTAGCTGATGTTTTTGGATAGGACTAACCTGACTAACAACTCATAAGTTTATTGACAAGTCATCTCAGAACCAGTGTAATTTTGTTCAGTACAAGCCAAGTAGGTAAGTCTGCTTTGCCTACCCAGCCAGTTATAATAATAACAATCATTAAATATATATTTGCAAGTTAAAGAAGTCTGCTTTACACCTATCACAAATGAGGATAAACACATGGCAAACAGACTTGTGAAAAGATGAATGACTTCATTATACATAACGATGATGTCAATTAAAACCACAGCGTAACATCACGACACAATTGCTAGCATGTTTACAGTGAAATCATGGAGAATAGAAAATATAGGTGACGAATTGAAATAACTGGCACTCAGGTCTATTCATAGTGGAAATAAATTGCTTCAGCAATCTCAGGAGACTTTTTAGCACCATCTCTTAAATGGAGACATATGAATAACCTGTGATAGCAGCAATCCCATTCTCAGCTATATACTAACACAGACTGAATTAACCAAAAGCATGTTTTGAAAGGTTCAGAGCATCTTATTTAAAAAGAGTTCCAATTTATCCAGGCCCAGGCAGGGAGATTGAAAATTCAAGCCCAGGCTGGGAATTCAACTTAGTGAGACTTTGTCTCAACATAAAATACTAAAATGAGATAGAGATGTAGCCCAGTGCAAAGACCTTGGGTTTAGTCCATAGGACTGCAAAATATTTTTTAAAAATTCAGTTTGGAACCTACCCAAAAGTGTATCAGCAGTACAAGAGATGAATACATTGTGATATCTCCATACTGTGGGCTACTATAAGAAAAAGAGAGCAATCTATCTGCTATTCAATCTCACAAACATATTGCTGAGCAAAATAAGGTAGACACACAGCATATATACTTCAAGACTTGATTTAAAGAGATGGAAAAACTTATTAAACTACACTGTAAGGCAGAAGGATATCAGTTAATCCTCAGAGGAAGCCTGACTATAAGAAAGATTAAGAAGGGGCTTCTTGATGCTGTAAAGCTCTGCTGTGTTTGTTTTGTTGTTGTTATTGTTCTAGGCTGTTACCTGAGTGTATTCCTACTGTGAAGATTCATTAAATTGTGTGCTTATATGGTATTTATGTATATGTTTCATATTTCAGTAAAAAGTTTCTTCAAAAAGAAACATGTTTTAAGACCAGGAGAGTCTCACATCAATGATACGTATTATTAAAGGTAATCAGTAAAAACAATAAACTGTAGGTAGATATCATATTACAACATAGGTGCTTTTCTTTCTTTAAAGTGAACAAGAAAGGCTCACATTAGTTTATGTTAACATGTCTTCAGCTTTCTTTTTGAAACATAATTAACTTAGTATTTGTTTTGTACCGGGAACTGAACTCAGGACCATGCACTTGCCAGACAGGTGCTGCACTGCTGAGCTATATCCCCAGCCCTAACTTAATATAATTTCATATAGAAATGGAACCATGTCTTTGACTTTTTAGTATCAATCAAAGCTGTTCAACTCTTGTAGACAAAGATATGAGCCAACACTTGCTTAGTACTCACTATGTGTCAGGTATTTTTTAAGGTATCTGCTATGTGCTAACTCATTAATCTACTAAAGAAATAGCTAATATTTTTATGGACAATTTGCAGATGAAAAAACAAAGGCCTGCTCAATGTTTCACAGTGACAAAGTTGGAAATTGTACCTGCTCTTAATTTCTACCTTTATCTTTGGTTCTTAACATTTGATTATTTTCTCTGAGCTACATTTAGCAACAATTTTATATTTGGCTTGCACGCTGCCTTATTGGGTTGCTATTCCTAATATGTCAGCTGCACACTAAAGGGTTAGCAGCAGTTCAACATTATTTCTAATGCACTGTTTTCCCTAGCAGAGCCTGTAACTCTTGGTTATATTTATCTCTTTGCTCTGTTTACCTTTTTCCTATAGGAGCAAAGTGAAATATTCTTCTGTTGAATCAAGAGAAACATGTTGAAATTATAGCTTTCAAGGCAAAAATGTTAATATTTCCACTTTCCAAACACCTAAGAACAGTGTGATGAAGGATGTGTTCACATATATAAATATACCTATGACTTTCTGGACTAAGTTTTACACCATGAGAACCAGCTACTTAGTAAACCACACAGGAGGTCAGAGAGAGATCCCTGTGATCAATTTGTGCATGCGTGTGTTTGTGTGTGTGTGTTTATCAGATATTTGAAAAATGTTATTCCAGAATGAGATTACAGTATGGCAAATACTAGGTCCTACAGGGAGATTATTCATAGCAGCATACAGATAATCACTTAAAAATTAGGTATTGTTATCATAAATATCTCTTGTGACAGAAGCAATAAATGCTACCTGTTCACTGTACTTTTAAATGTGCTTAAAAAACCACAGTTTCCGAGGCCTTTTGCATCTAGATAGGACAGCAGTTGAGTGTGGACAGAAGTGTTATATCTTCCAGGGCAGATCCAGTTAAACCTCCAGAGGGTTATTTCCCCTCCGTCTTTTGTCTCCTGCTTGTTTTCTTCATATGCGTAGCTTAAAGGAAAGGGCTACAAAAATAGTAGTCATGTGATTAAAGGACCCTAATCCAGAAGTCCTCGCTCAGGTAGCACCAGCCTTAGGCTTTGCTTAAGAAGTACACTTGCATTAAGTCATATGGATTTGGTGTTCATTTTCTAGTATAGCAGAAATCAGACGAGCCGGATTTATAACTTCCAACCATCACCTGCTGAAGTCACAGGAAAGTTTTTTCTATTACATTCCATTTTGTATTTCAGGTGTACAAAACTACGTTGATCCGTATTCTTAGTTAATAGTGGCTTTATTTAAGAATTGATTTATTATTTTACAGAGCTATAAATGTTTGAGAAAACATCACCCAAAACAGAAGCACGCATCTTGACCGTTTCCATATAAAGCATATTGTAGGGTATTCTTCAATCTATCCATCTGCTTTCTCCACCTGAAGGAACCATCGTCTTGAATCTCACATGCCTCTTTCTTTGACCTCATCGTTAACATAATTTTATTGTACCTATAGATACTCTCTCTCTCTCTCTCTCTCTCTCTATATATATATATATATATATATATTTTTTTTTTTTTTTTTTTTTTGGTGGTACTGGGGATAAAACTCAGGACCCTGCGCTTGCTAGGCAGGCACTTATTCCACTGAGCTATATCCCCAGCCCTTAGATACTCTAAAAAGTATATCAATTTTAATTCTACTGTGGCAATTGTTTTTACTTAATATCAGTTCCAGATCTGGGTAAAATGCAGTAAGCATACTCTCCCATCAAACACATTAAAGCCTGAGTGGGATACAATGGAGCGACAATTTGAGAACCATTTGTTGTAAATAGTAGAAGACAAATGAGGCACGTGCATGGGACTTGAAGCACCACTGATTTTGCACTAAATTTACCTTTTGTTTTTCCACTTTGATATCACTCAACCTGAAATCAATATAATCAGGAACTTGGAAATGGGCCCTGTGGCTCAGCTAGAGCGCCCCAGGAGAAACCCTCTGCTTCTGGCGCAAAGACAAGGAAAAGAGCTTCCAGTGTTTAGAAGTATAGAGGTCTTCCCCCAACTTTTCAGACTCTCCATTCTCCGTGCCTCAATCTCTAGGCAGTCCTGTGGCAGTGGTGGAGGTTGCCTTTACTGCCGAGTGCAAGTGGGAAAACCCTGCGGGAAGAATCTTCCTCTCTGGTCTATGGGGCTTCAGTTCCAAAGGGTAGGGCAAACTCTCTGCTACTTGTTTTACTTCACTCTCTTTGTTTCATTTGAGCCAAGACATGAGTGTAATCACAGTAATCCACAACAGAACATACCAGTCAGCGTAAGGCAATTGCAACTCCAAATTTCTGGCCTGAGAACCGAAAAGAATAGCGGAAAAGAACAACAGAAAAATATCAGGGAAGGGGCACAAGCTCTAGGGATTGGCCTGGATCACCAGCGCTAGGAAAAAAAAAAGAAAGAAAAATACCAGGGGTGAAGAACTCAGGAAATTAACCCCACCAATTTGTTTCTAAATTCCAAGGCTCATGCTAAGGTTACACATGGAAATGCTTGATTGTAATTAATATTATATGTGTCATTGTATGTGTCTGTAGGTACAGTCCCCGTATCAACCACAGTATATTTTACTGACCTATCTTTTCCTCTTCTCTTATTTCTGCCAGTCTTATGATATCAATTGCCCTCTACTTTCTTTGGATATATTTATTTATTCATTCATTCATTCATTCATTTATTTATTTTGAGATAAGGTTTCTCTACGTTGTTCAGGCTGGCCTTGAGCTCATTTATGTATCCTAGGCTGGTCTTTAACTCATGGTGAACTTCCTGCCTCAGTCTCCCCAGGGCTGGGATTACATTCATGCACCACCATGCCCAGATCCTTTGGATTTATTCCATTAATCATATTTTAACACTTTAAGATGGATACTTAATCATTAATTTAAAGACTTTCTTCTTTAGTATTAGTTTTTGCATCAATTTCCCTCAGATCACTTTTACATATTTTATAGTTTCTAATATCTGTTTTTTTCTGTCATTTTGGCCTGTTAGTTTAAAATTTCACTTTTAGTTTTTTCTTTAACAGTTATTTGATGATATATATGTATTTATGTGTGTGTTTTTAATTTCTAAAGGGGTGGACATGAGATCTGAAATTTTTAGAGAATCTTACTGCCATATTATGAAATATTAATAAATGTTCCACGTGTACATGAGGCAATTGTATAGTCCTTAGTGGGTGCAGGCATAATAATAAGGGGGAACTCTTTCTGTTCCCACCCTCCATTAAAAATCAGCTTGTTAACTGTATTACTTTTTAATTGTGATACGTGCTAAACATGATATTTGTTTTTCTTCTATATCTTTGCCAAACTGTTT
>PVLD010030760.1:0-16491 GCA_004027595.1 Dinomys branickii
CAGGAGGAGAGATTTATTTTGTCTTACAGTTCCAGTGAGTTGACTCCATGCTGTGCTGGCCCTAACACATAAATGTCACAGAGAAAGAGCATAGGGTGGATAGGTGTTCAACCCATGGAAGCCAGGAAGCAGAATCAAGAGCAGCCAAGGAGAAGAATACACCCTTCCAGGTCACTTCTCTTGTAGCCGTGTTTCATCTTCAAGCATGTGAACCTTTTGTTGGGCATTTTGGCTTTAAGCCATAACATTCTGCCTCTGGCCCCCAAAAGGCTCATGTTAATTCCACTATGTAAAATCCATTTAGTCCAATTTAAGAAATGCCACAATCTTAATAGTTCCATTATTGCTGAAAACACTAAGTCCAAAGCTTCTTTTGAGACTGAAGGTAAAACTTTTAAATGTGGGCCTCTATAAAAATAAAAGAGAAAGTTAAATACTTTTAACATAAAATGTAAGATATAGATTCTCATCCCAAAAGTGAGGAATAGGGTATAGAAAGGAATCTGGCCAAAGCAAAAGTGAAACCCACCCAGACAATCATTACATCCTTGGCTCCAGGTAGAATACTCAGGCAAGTCCTAGTGAGATGTGAGCTCCAAAGGGCTTGACCATCCTTGACACTGCTGGTTACACTCCCTGTGACCTCTCTCAGGCAGACTCTACTCACTGCTTGTGGTTTTCCTCAGCCAGTGTTTCACATTCTTGGCATTTCCTGCTACCTTGGATCCTCATTGCACCTTCATCTTCATACACTGTCCTCTCAGGTGCATTTTGCTTGACCTCCACTTCCTTTCTCTGAAATACGGGTGAAAGCCTCCAAGACCCCACAGCTTTCCAGTGTTCTGCATGCCTGAAAAGCCAGCACTATGGGTACTGTGGCAAGATTTGCGGCCATTTTGAGCATTTGCTTAATCCCCCCGGATGCTGGCTGTGTGGGCTTCTGAGAGCCTGCAAAGCTGAAATCACAGAAAATCTTCCCTGTGGGACTTTAAATGAATAGGATATCCTGGGGCTCTCTTCTCAAAACACAGTCTTTCGAAGGAGTTTACACTTTGACCTCTTTTGAGCATACAATAGTGGATTCTGGCAAATTTCTGAGATGCTTTTAAGGCATCTTCCCTATTGTTATAATGCAAAGATTTTTTTTGTAGATTTGTTTTTCTTAACACTAGTATTTTCAGGAACCATGCTCCCTTTTGCCCCAACACTGTAGGTGTTTCATTCTGGAGAAGCTGAAAGCTTTTCAAATAATTTAGTTTTGCTTTTTTTTTTCTCGTGCTTCTCCCTGTAGATCTGGCTAAAAGCACCAAGAGTATCCACCTCAATGTGTGAACTTTAAGATGCCTTAAATTCCTCCACCAGTTAGATCAGTGAATTACTCCACCACCTTCAACTCAGCCTCATGCAGAGTCTCAGGACATGGACCAAATATAAACAACTTCTTTGTCAGAATGAAACACAGAGAGCCTATAGTCAATTTTCTATCATAGTCCTCATTCCTATCTGAAACCTAGGTGTATGGCACTCACTCTCCACATTCTTGTCAGCACTGTGTCCTTCTGAACTCTGACTAGAACCTCCCATCGAGCTCAGCGGACAGCATTCTAGGTCTTCTACGCCTGTTATTTCCTCTACAAACTGTGAACCAAATAAACCTCTCCTCCTTTAAATTGTGGGTGTCAGGTATTGTGTATCAGTGATGAGAAAGTAACTAAGACATACATGTTTTTGACAGTATAAAGAGAAAATCACGTAAATTCAGAAAAAAGGTATAAAAGGTTACCTATATTAGCTAACATTCAGCTCTCCATCCACAACAGAATATGCTATTAGACACTGGTGTAATGTTTATGGAACACTACGTGGAAAGGATTTTGAACCTAAAATACCACTGCAGACAGATGTGGGGTATACCAGCAAGCTATCACTTAAGAGCAGATAAAGTTTTCAATGATTTGTGGATTGTATTTGAAAATGTGACCTTTAATGAAAGTGCATAGATTTTCTACACTTGTGTTCGTTTTCTAGGACTGCTCTAACAAAATGCCACAGCTGTGTAGCTTAAACAACAGAAATTCATTCTCTCAAAATTCTGGAAGCTAGAATTATGAGCTTTATGTGGGCAGGTTTTGTTTCTTCTGAGATTGCCCTTTTTGGTTCACAGATGGCTTCTTTTTGTGCTATGTTCTCATTTATCTTTCTTTATGTACACACACCCTTGGTGTCTCTCTGTGTATCCTAATCTCTTAAAAACATGAATCAGATTAGATGTTGGCCCATTAATGCCTCATTTTAACTTAACTGTATCTTTAAAATATTTACCTCCAACGACAATCACATTCAGAGATACTGGGCTTTAAGACTTCAACAAATTTTGTGGCACCACAATAAACACCATAACAGTACTTCCTCTCACATGATGATATAATTCCCGAGAATAAAAGAAGATAAATTAGGAATACTTGAGACTCTATCTGTCCTGATTTTTTGCTATATGGATAATATCAATGGCAATGTACTCCTTCAAAGACTCAAGAGACCAAACGAGGCTGAATTGATATTCACTATATATGACAGTAATTTGAATGTTGACCTTCCTTCCAATAAGATTTTGTACTCTCGCATAACCCTATCAAGACCATATCCACTATGATTTGGATTTGGTTTAAATGTGTTCTCCACAGACTAGAAGTGGTTCTCAGTGTAGTACTGTTGAGCTGGTGGAACTTCAAAGAAGCAGGGGCCAACTGAAGATAATTAGGACACTGAGGACTCTACTCCCATGAAAGAACTGATGCTTGTCTTATGGAATGGAGTGGGTCTTGTGAAGTGAGCTAGTTCCTGTGAGAATGGTTGTTATCAAAAAGAATAAGCCTGCTCCTTTCCCAGCCTCTTGTTTCTTATCCTTCCATGTGATCTCTCCCTTTTATATGTGCTCCCAGCATAAAGCCACCCATCATTCTGTGATACAGGCAAAAGGCCCACACCAGAATCAAATATATGCTGGCATTACAGCTTCAGACCTCTTGAACTGTAAACAAAATAAATCTCTTTTTTCTGTATAAAGCACTCAGATTCAGTTATTTCTATATAGCAACAGAAAATAGACCAATATGATATCTATTCATACTATGTGCATGTGTGCTGGTATGCATATTCAGGAGTACTTCTGTATGTGGTCAGATTCCATAAATGCATAACCTATGTAAAATTCTGTAGTTAGTATAGCAGTGAGACTGGTTAAAAGAACTATACCACTACAACTATCAGATATGAGATGAAATGCTGATAAAATGAAACATAGAACGGTGATCTGAGACCTACTGGGTTGAAAGCCAGTGGCCAGGGTATAGCTCAGCGGCATAAGCACTTGCCTGGCAAGCATTAGGTCATGAGTTTAATTCCCAGTACCAAACAAAAAAAGAAAAGAAAGAAACAAAAACAAACAAACAAACAAACAAACAAAAGCCAATGGCCAAAGCCATGAGACTGCTAGGACATTGTGGAATTTTCCCTGGGGGTAGAGACCATGTAGTAATAGAGTTAATCAACTGTTTCCTTAAATGGAATCAGTTGGACCCAAAAGATAATTAAAGAGGGTGTGAGATTTAGAGTTGGGAAAAGATGAAAGTGGAGCCAAAAATATCCTTTAATTAAAAGGAAAAAATAAAAGTTTGCATTTTTCTAAAAAATGTGAATACTCTGCTTTAACATATTAAAAAAACATATTCTTGGTAAAAATTGGTTCTCAAAGAGAGTCTGAAAGAGAGCTACAGCCTTGGAGCATTGTGATTTATACAAATGTATTCTAAATGAATTTAGTTTTGTTTTTAGTTCTAACAAAAAGATTTCAGGAAAAAAAATTCTAGAGAATAAAGATAATTTCTACATGGAAAAATAAAAATCTTGAGACAATCCAACTAAAGCAGTGAACAACTGCTGTGTCTCATGCATGCTCTTTTTTTGTCTTTTGGAGTAAAACAAATGTGCTAGGCTTTTTTCTTCTTTAGGAATAAGGGAAATGTGCTGGCTAGTAGCTGAGTGCTAATACAAGTTGGCAGAATAGCCAGTTACAAACCAGGTTTTTCCAGACTTTAATTCCATGGCTGGAAACCTTAGAGAGGGTAGTTTCCTGTTAACTTCTATGTCATGTTAAAGTACTGCCTTGAAGCTTTGACTTCTGTAGCTACGCAACCAAGCGCAAAGGTAAGTGGCAGTTGCATATTGAAAAGCATTCTGTCTTTCTATAAATAAGTAGGCCGCTTCCTCTTTTCTGCTTCCTTCTCCTTCTTCTTCCCATCCTCCACCTTCCTTCTTCCTTCTTTTCTCCTCTTTCTTTCTTCTTTCCACTATTGGGAATTGAATCTAGAGCCTTCACACTGAGCTATAGCCATATTCCTTCTAAAGAAATTAGCTTGGAGAAAGGGTCTCACTATGTCATTAATTCGCCCAGGTTAGGCTCAGGCTTGCATTTCTCCTGACTCAGCCTCCTCAAGTGCTGGAA
This sequence comes from Dinomys branickii, assembly GCA_004027595.1. Classification (NCBI taxonomy): domain Eukaryota; kingdom Metazoa; phylum Chordata; class Mammalia; order Rodentia; family Dinomyidae; genus Dinomys; species Dinomys branickii. The sequence goes on from PVLD010030760.1 coordinate 4,505, forward strand.
TTACAGGCAAGGGTGTATCTTAAGTGCTCCAAAAGTTAGAAGTGAAAGTGTTCAGACTTGGGGAAAATTTCCCAAACTTATTGTAGATTAACTTTTAAACAAACGGAAATGTGAAAAGGGTAATCAGAGATAGAGCTAGGAGGTTAGGTAATAGCAGGTGACCTGCATTCCAAGGTCCTCCTTCTCCAAGGACAAAAGGGTATGGAAAGTAAAGAAGAAAACGGTGAGGGTGAAGGAGAAATTATGGACTAAAACAAGAAACTTCAACAGAAAATCAAATCCTGAAAAGGCGATACCTAAGGCAGAATGAAACTTGGGCCAAGATCTCTCCTGCTCCATGATGGGAGCCAGGGAGAGGGTCATTTGAATGAAAGCCTAAGAAAAAATCACACTCCCTGTGCAGGTCCTAGCACAATGTCCAAGGCCTGACAAGACTGTTAGGATTTAGGAAAAGCAGAGGCAGTACATTATCTTCTTACTGGCTGCCTTCCTGGTCCCTGTAATAGGCATTCCCTTTAAATGTCACTTTGAAGATCCTCCCAACAGGAAATAGAATCTGTTTCTGCAATTCTTGAATCTGAGGTAGCCACATGACTTTTTTTTCCCCACTAGTCTAGTATGTTGCAGGAGTGATGGTGGACCAGTTCCTTCCCTAGGCATTAAGAAAACTTTTCCTTTTCCAAATCTTCCCTGGGACCCCTGTAAGGTCCTGAGAATAATGCTAGGGGAGCCTACCAGGGAACATATGGAACACAGCCCACTCATGCCAGCTAAGGCATTGCTCAGGTAGCCCAGAGCCAGCTAATTCACCATCCTCACTGTAGGAGAACCCAGGCTCCTCTGATCCACAGCTAACAGAAGACACAAAAGCCCATCCAGCAGAGACCACAAAAAGTGTTCAGTCCATCTGCATACACGGGTTCAGTAATAAAGAATAATTTTATGCCACCAAGATTAAGGAACTTTATTATACAGCAATGGCTGCTATAGAATTTGGTAATTTGTGGGGCTGCTGCCAAGACAAAAATCTAAAATAAATGGCATTCCATTTTTCTGTGATGTAGATTAACTCTGAATTTTCTTTGTTAATTTTTGTCTGATCTATCCACTAAAAGAGCAATATTGAAGTTCCCCAGTATTGTTGCATTCAATCTTATCCCTTTAGATCTAATAATTTTTGCTTTATAAAATTGAGTGCTTGAATATTAGGTGCATATATAGTAACACTTGTTATATCTTCTTGTTGAATTGATCTCTGGATTTATTAGGTAATGACTTTGTCCCTTTTTACAGTTTTTGTCTTTAACTCTACATTGTGTGATATAAGAATAGTTACTTCTGTTCCCTTTCTCCATTCTTTCAATTTTCATTCTGTGTGTGCCTTTACTGAGGAGGTGAGTTTCTTTTAGGCCATAAAGAAGAATGAAACCCTTTCATTTGCAGCAAAATGGATGAACCTGGTGGACATTTTTTAAATGAAGTAAGCCAGACATACAAAGAGAGGTACCGTAAGTTATCTCTCCTAGGTAGAAGTTATAAAATAAAAAATCCCAACCTGAATGTAGAATAGTGATCTTAGAGGTTGGGAAGGAGATAGAAGTGGAATAAAGAAAAACTGGATTTGATCAGTGCATGTAGTATGCAAGCACTGCAATATCACACTGAATGCCATTCATATGTAAAATTAATGCATGTTGATAAAAAAATAAAATAAATTATATAGCATTTCTTTGGGACGAGGTGGCAGGCAGAGGCTAGAAAACTAACAACAAAGTCTAAAATCATGTGAGAAACTATTACTATAATGCAACGATCTATTTTATATGTAGTCAAGTAACTGGAAAAACCATTCCTTGACTTTGTTTTGATGCATGTGATAGTATAGGTCTAGTTTTAGTCTTCAGCATGTGGAGAGCCAGTTTTTCCAGCACCATTTTCTTCCAGTGAACACGTTTGGCCCCTTTGTCAAAGATAAGGTGGCTGAGTGCCTTTGTGATTGTGTCTGCATCTTCTAGTCTGTTCCATTGATCTTCAGATGTCTATGTGGTTATCTGTGCAATCATTTTGAAGATAACATTATGTAATGTGACAAACATTGTTACTATCTATTGCCTTGTTTTGAAATTCTGTATCATTTTTATAGTTTTCCATGCTGTTTTGCTTATGTATTTGTTTTTGTTACTTTGGTTTTTTTTTTTTTTTGCTTTTCTCTTTAAAATAAATAACAAAATTTATATGTATATACAAGCATACCTGGAAAAGGTGTATTTCTGATATCTGTGGTTTATTGAAAGGAAGAGTTAATGCTTAAGATTTTCTTCTTTCTTGACCAACTTTGCATCTGGTAATCAGAATGACTGACTTGAAAACAATAATATGCAATAAAAAAACCACTGCTGAACTCCTACCATCTTGTATGGTGAAGCTCTGCATCATTTTCAGTGTTTTTTTATTACTTGTTACTGTCTTTGTTTGATCAATCTTACATTCTTATGTCTGGTGGCTGAGCAACTTCATTGAAGATAGCAGTATATAGTGTAGCAACCATTGTTAATTGCTATCATTTTGTTTGGAGATCTCGTATCATTTTTGTTGTTTTGTGTTGTTTTGCTTTGTCTTCATTGTTGTTTTGTTATTTTTTCTCTTTAAAATAGAAAACGAGGACACTGCCCAAAAGCCACAGTATGTTTATAAAGATAATTAAAGTTGAAACCGTAAGACACCATGCTAATACCTCTGAAAGCATTACAGTACCTAGTAGCAGATAGACAATAGGGCTTCCAAGAATTGAGGTATTGGTGCACAGCAGGCTCACCTGCTCAATGTAAACGCAAAAATAAATTACGTCTGTAGAGAAAGCTTGTCTTAAAATATCTGTGGGTATATCTTTGTCCAATGTAGATACAGATTCAGAGAAATCTCACAAAAATATTGAGCAATGTGTCAATAAAAATGTCACCAACCTAAAACAGAAGGAACTGAAGAATTCATTTTATTTTGTTTTATTTTAAAGATAAAAGACCCAAGACACATTAACAAACACACAGACATAAATAAAACTACATAAAAATAAAAGCAATACAGAATTTCAGACAAAGTGATAGGAAATTAACAATGGTTGTATTACATATTGTTATCTTCAAATTGGTTACCCAGAGAAACAAAATAAGCATGTAAGATTGATCAAACAATTAAACATTAACTATTCCTTTCATTAAAGCAATAGAAATTAGTGGTAGGATTATCTTAGCTATCTTATATGTGTGTGTTTGTGTGTGTATATATATATATATATATTATATATATATTCATATTTTCCTTCTTTCTCCCTTTTCTGTTTTCTTTCATCCCAGCCATTCTTCCTTTTTGAGTGGGAACTGAGGAATTCAAAATGCAAAGATATCTCTCGGCGTCCAGTTTTCTATGAACAGGAAGCAGGCTGCAAGTGTACAGAAGGCTTACCTTCAAACACCTTCTCGGGAAGTGCCCAAGAAAACGGGATATATGTATCTGGGATATTGTCCAAGGACAGAGCCAAGATCCGTGGAGAACAATGAACAGTGCCACTTACAACAATTGGAACCAGATTATAACGAGGAAACGTATCTGTCCCTCAAAACCCTTATTCTAAGACTTTTGAATCACTGCAGACTACTTGCTCGCTTCTTTTTGCATGTGAAGGATGACCGCCGTCCTTGTTGCAGGAACACATATTTGGCACGGGAAAGGCAGCCTGACTGCGGGGAAGGCGAGTGTGTATTTTGTGCATGGGATGGGTGAGGATAACTGGAGGCAGAGGGTAAATGGCAGAAGCGTTCGCTACGCTGCGGGACACCGTAAGTGCGTTCCCACACGCACACTTGCTGCAATGCGCCTTTGCAGTTCTTATTAAAAGGTGCAGTTTGCTGGGCACAGTGGCACACACCTGTCATCCCAGCACCCTGCGAAGGGAGATCACAAGACCCCTGCCTAGGTAACTTAGTGGCTTAGGGAGATGCTATCTCAAAATTTAAGAAATGAAAAAGGTTTGGGGATTTAAAGCAGTATGGAGGCCCTGGGTTCAATCTGCAGCACCACACACACACTCACACACACACACACACACACACACTTTTTATCTGGTATTATGCTATGACTTGCTTTGGTCAATAGAATAGTGTACAAGTGCTGGTATGCCAATTCTACCTACAGGCCCTGAGAGGCCGTGTACATGTCTCGCCCTATTAAATCTCTGCCATGCCATGAGAACAAACCCAGGGTAACTTGTTGGAGAAGAAAAGACCATGTGGACGGAACCCTGACTATATCAGAAAACTCTAAAATGTGTGACAGAGCCCAGCAAAGATCAGTTTCCTACTTTACCCATCAAAGGCAGAAGACATAAAGTAAATCTAGCCAAGATGCAAAGGATGCCCAGCTGACTCATAGGTTCAGGAACAAAAATAAAAGGTTACTGATTTAAGCCACTGAAATTCGGAATGATTTGTCAGACTCTAATAGTTTGGGAATACAGGACCTAGCAAGCAAGGAAACTGGAACAAAGTAAGTTTGTGTTTCTTTTGGAGGATGACCATTTTTACCATTAAACTCAAAACTAGGCCGGTAAATATAGTACATTTTAAACCACGAAAAGAGTAGACCTTTTGTACTGAAGCTTCAAATGTTCATTTTGTCTTTGTTTTTCTAAGAAACCATGTAAAGAATACTTCTACTGGGCTGGTGGGCAAAGGAGAAAAAGGAAATCAAGAGCTATAGGCTGAAAGTTTATGTTATAGGTAGAAACCTAATCACGAACATAATTGTATCAAGAAATGAGGCTTTGGGGATGTAGCACTGGGATTGGTGCCCTTCTAAAAACAGAGCTGCCTTGCCTTTTCCAGAGTGTGAGGGTGGAGGGAGAAGGTATCTTCTATGAACTAAAATCCAAACTCTACCAAAACACAAGAACTGCTAATTGACCTTAGACTCCCCAGCATTCTGATCTATGAGAAACAAATTTCTCAATTGTTCGTAAGCCACCCAGATTATATTATTGTATTAGAGCAGACTAAATGAACTGAGACAGTAAGTAAATGTGACTCAAATATAAAATTCCTGCTTACGTTTGCCTTCTTAATTTTCAGGTGTTTTCTTTTTTTTTTTATTTTAAAGAGAATACTAAAAAAAAAGAGCAACCACAAAATACAAACAAAACAAAGCAAGGACATTAAAAATGATACAGGGTTTCAAGCCAAATAATAGGGATTAACAGTTGTTATATTACATATTGTTATCTTCAACGAAGTTGCTCAGATCACCAGATGTAAGAATAGAAAACTGATCAAAGCATTAAAGGGAATAAGAAAATAATAATTTAAAAGAACTTTAGAGATACTGCATAGTTTCACTAGACAGGATTGTAGGAATTCACCAATGGTTGTTATACTGCAACTTATTGTCTTCACATAAATTGTTCAGATTACCAGACATAAGTGTGCAAAATCTGTCAAAATATATTTAAAAATTTTAATCATTAACTGTTGCCCTCAATAAACCACCGGATGCCACAGACATCAGCAGAATGGTGCTTTCTTTTTCTTCTTTCCCTCATCCCAGTTGTTCCATCTTTTGAGCCATTTCTTTCCCTTTCATATTATCATTGCACTTTTTGGGTCTTATATACTCTTTCATGTTCTTCTACTAGGGTGACAATATGATGTTTACACATGTGGGTCCAGTTTATTTCACTGATGAGTATGGTCTCTAGTTGCATCCCTTTACATATAAAAGCCTTTAGTTTATCTTTTCTTATAGCTGAGTAGTACTCCATTGCACAAAAATACCACATCTTTCTTCTCCATTCCTCAGTTGATGGGCATTTGGGTTGTTTCCAAGATTGAGCTATGACAAATTGTGAGGCTATAAACATGGGTGCACACATATTGCTGTGGTATGATGTTTTTTAAGTAAAAAGAAAACCCACGAATTGGGAAAAAAATTTTATCCAACTGCCCCTCAAACAAAGGACTTCTATCTAGAACATATAACGAATTTTTAAAAATCAGGCCCCGCAAATTTAAAGACCCAATCCAAAAATGGGCATCTGACATGAACATGTACTTCTCAGATGAAGAAATACTAATGATGAATAAATATATGAAAAAAAGTTCAGCATCATTAGTCACTTGAGAAATAGAAATTAAAACCACAGTGAGATTCCATCTCACCCCCCAATTAGTTTAATGTTTCCTGGAAGTGGACACATTGTGGAACCTCAGACAATCTCTCTTACCATTACCTGTCACTCAAACCCCTGCTGTGTGCAATGCAACATCTCCATTCTTCTTCAGAGGATACAAAAACACGGGACATAAGCAACTCAAAAGGTTTTTTGGGCGTGAAAGACTACAGAAATTAATTAATGATACCAGTAAGAGAATAAAAGCTTTTTGTTTTTGTTTATATTTCATGGAATTCACTAGCTCAATTCCAGAGAGGAAAGGCCACATTTATCAAACTGGAATCAGAGGCTTTCTTGAGACATGAATCCTGGAATACTTGATAAAAATTTTGAGAGAAGTCCAAGCTCAAAGGCCTTATCCTAGTATGACCCAATCAACTCTCAGGAAGTGGAAAATTCCCTTTTCTCTGCTAAGGAGGATCCAGGTAGTACAAAAATTGAGGAAAATTTTAAATTGAGGTGGTGGTAACCAGAACTGCTATGCAGGTACAAGTGTAACGAAATCTTTGTTTTAATGTGAGGAGTTAATAGAATTCTTAAAGTTAAATGGTGTCAAGATATGGTCAGCCTATCTCTTTTTCAATAAACATTAAATGCTTGAAAGTTTCAGGGTCAAAAATTAAGTTTGTTTCCATGGTTTTGTGACCAGAAAATTCCTGCTCCTTGAAATTGTAAGTGTTCCTCGGTAGAAAATAATTAGGACCGGACAACAACTCTTCAGAGACGTATGTCCCAACTTAGCAGTTGGGGAGGGCACTGAGAAAATAGCTACAGCGTACAGAACAAAATGAATGAAAGCAAGGGAAGGCACAGATGCTGCTTAGGAGGTAGAGAGGACCCGGCTGACTAGAGGGGACCATCCATGTACAAGTAAAGAGCAGAGAGATGGTTATGAAGGCAGGTAGGTCACAGGGGACTCGGATGTCGCATGTAAATGTTTAGATTTAATTAGGAAAAGGGCTTTTTAAGTTTTTGAGTGACGGGGAAAGTGATATTTAAGAAAATCTGATAGAATAAACAAGATAGCTAGGACACACGAGGTACTGAGAGGTTGGCAGAAGGATCTAAATTGTAGATCATGAGACTCCGCAGAAGAGGAGAGTGAAACGAACCAATACCAGACACACATAAGACCAAATATTGTTCTCTCTTTTTATTGTAAAATTATTACATCTTTACCTTAAAACGACAATAGGAAGAAAGTACATGAAGTAAAATATATGCATATATATTTATGTAATCATTATTAAAAGTGATATCATGAATTTCTAAATTAGTATATGAAAAAGGAGTGGACATACGTTGAAAAATCCAGCAAGAAGATAAAATAAGTAATAAAAATCCATAAAAACTAATAAATAGTACCAAAGTATAATAAAGAAAAGTGTGAATTAAAAGGCAGACATTTCCAGATGGAGTAAAAACATCAACATGTACTATTCTTAAAAGATCCACCTAACAGAGAAACAGAGAAAAGTCAAGAATGTGGGAATAGATAAATGCATGACAGTTAAATGGCAAAAAAACAAAGCAGAGGTAGGTAGCAAGGACAAGTCAAGACCAAAAGCATTAAATGAGTCACAGTAGATAAGTATATTGTGAACAAAGATAATGCAATAAGACGTACAAAACAATGCATTGAAGAAGTATTTCAAACACATAAAGCAACAAAGTTAGAAATAGGAGACTGATCAAATAACAAAATAGGAGTTACATACTTTTATCAGAAATCGTAAAACAGGCAAAAAAATGGACAAGTTGAAATACAATTAACATACATAATATGTCAAGACATCACATAATTGAATCGCAAGAAAAATAAAATACTTATTAACTTCAATTGCCAGTGGAATATTTATTTTAAAATTTATTACATATAGGACAGAGTGAAAATATTCCAAAATGTATGATTTATACTGGAAATATTCTCCAAATATGAACTTCAAATGAGGTGACAGGAAGGCCTATGTTAACACTGCATGTGAATACTACGAGATATAATAAAATTCGAACTTGGAGGAAATTTTATAAGTATATTGCATTAATTCTAAAACTGAAACAATTGGAAAATAAACATTCAGAGAAAGAATCTAGAAAGGGATCAAACAGAAAATGTAACAACAACGAATTAATAACAGCAGAAAATATTTTAAAACTACAAGGTATTAAGAATAGGTAACTGAAAATAAAATGTACAAACCTATAGGAAGTCCTATCAATGGAATCAGTAAACAGTATGGCCACATTAGAAAATGTAATGCACATCCTCCAGTAATACATTTTAAGATTTAGAAGAAATGGATGAGTTTTGGCCAAATTTACTCCAGAAGTGGTACAAAACTAGGATAAACTAATAATCATAGAAAAAATGAACAACTTTCTAATCCCGCAAACAAGCACCATGAAAAAACGGTCTTATTGGTGTTGTCAGCAGTTTAAGGAACAGTTTGCATCTCAGTTACTTACGCTGTAGAAACAAAAAAAATAAGTTCATTCAAAAAGGGAACATAATCCTGACATCCAGTTAGCAAAAGGGCACCACACAAAGGAAAACTGAAATGAGAGTTTCCCAACCAGTAGGTCTTGGCATACTAGTGTGCTGTGACTGGGATTTACATATACTGTGATTTTTAGCTCCTAAGGCCTTTGGGAAGCCAAGCGATGCCTGGGAAGTCAGTTGCCTCTGTCCTGCACAATCTTAACTTGCCCCAGAATGCCATGATGTACCAAAGGTAAGAAGGCACTTCTATAGGCACTCATTAACACAGAATTTTATATACTAAATTAAATAAGCACATGTGGAAGCATCACACTCAAATAAGTTTTATTCTAGCAATGTAAGAAGGGCTCAACACCATATTATCATCTTGATATTATCTTGGCAGATGCTAGGCAAAGCATTTTAATAATACTTCATATTCATTCCTCATAAAATTATAAGATGAGCAGGAAAAGGGGTATTTCCTTAGCTTGAAAAAGGTATGCATCAGCAACAGTAGCAGTTATGATAGAGTGAAACGATGAAGCATTTCTACTAAAGTAGAAAAACTGAAGAAGGTTCGTGGCCCACTCTTTATTGATTAATATAATATGCACTGTCTTGAAAGTCATGAAATCTTTATCAATATGCTAAAAGTAAAACCAGATACAAACATTAGCGAAAAAAAGACAAGTGCTTTGTTATTTATAACTAATATGACTGGGCACAAAGGAATTGAAACTAATCTCCTGAAGAAAAGTAATTAGAGCTAGAAACAGTTTAATACATGACCTGGGTAGAAGATAAATATTTTTAGAAATAGATTTTTTATAAAAGACTGAGAATGAACTTAAAAATAAGTTTGCAGCACCATCAACAACAGCCAAGACGTGCAGTCCGTGAGGGGATGAATGGATAAGCAAAATGTGGTAACGTATACAACGGCATATACACAGACATAAAACACGAATTTGTCATTTGCAGCAACGTGGATGGAAGTGGAGGTCATTATGTGAAGGGAAATAATTCAGGCACAGAAAGACAGGTACTACATGATCTCACTCAAGTGGAGTATAAGGAAGTTAGCTGCATGTTGAGAGAAGAATGGTAGTTACTGGAACTGCGGAGATGGGGGCAAGGGAGAGAGGGAGAGGTTGATCAGTGGATACTAAGTTGTAGTTAGAGGAATCATTCCCAGTGTTCTATAGCACTGTAAAGTAACTACAGTCTATAATAATTTACTATGTACAATTTATTATACATTTCAAAATAATTAAAAGAATCCAGAAGTTCCCAACATATAGAAGTGATAAGTACTTGAGTAAATGCGAATACTAATTACCCTTATGTAACCACTATGTGCCGCATGATTGTACCAAAGTATCTCATCAAACCCCACAAATACGTAGAAATATTATGTTGCAATTAAAAATCAACCTATATACAATAAAAAAGTAGTACCATTTACAATGGAGCAATGACAATTGTAAAATAACAAAGGAAAATCTTAACAATTGTGTAATATCTATATAAGAACTAGGGAAAAATTAAATGAATTGAGAAATGCACTATGTTCCCAGGTGCAAAACTCACTATCTTAATTAGGGTAATTTCTAATATGCTACTTAGAGAGTCTGAGGCATTTCCAAGGGACGTTTTTAATCGAAGTTGATTCTAAAATTTACCTAGAAAAAAAGAAAATGGACAAAAACAGCTGAGAATATTGTGGAATAAAAGATGAATAATGAAGAGAGAGCAGTCTTACCATATTTCAAAATATAATACCACAATAATTAAAGCAGTGAGATATTAGCTCGGTAATAGACAAATATTAATGGAAGAGGGAGGAAACATACCAATGTAAGTTCATGATAGATTAGTATGGAAGCAATCCAATTGAGTAAGTTGGCTATCTCTTCTAAAAAACAGAAATTATATTCGTAGGGTCCATCATATGCAGATGCAAAAAAAGAAACCAATTCCTCAGAGATTAATGTATTAAGTAATAAGGGTATATAAATATTAGAAGGAAATATCAAATATTTTTATAACCCTGCTTGTGCAGAACCTACCTAAATCGTATGAGACAAAAGCAAGTAATTATTTTAACAACTTGAAGTGCTTTTCTACATAATTAAATCTTTTTTGGCAAGTAAAATCATAAATAACTATGAAACACAAATGATAAAGATTTGTAATATATACTGGACAAAAGCATATCAACTCTAATATCCAGAGGTAACTTATAATTAATAACAAATCAAAACACAATCCAGAAAAAGACTAGACAATGCAGAAGCACAAACTATGTCAAAGGAGAAATGGAACCAACTAATACTAAATATATTAAGAGATGCTAAACTTTTATAGTTAATAAGAGGGAATGATTTAAAGATATGATTGTATTTTTCCGTTAGAAGTGTCAAGCATTAAACAGAATCATAGTGTCCAGTATACCAGGAAGGCAATTTAGTTCAAACATTTTGAAGTAAATGTTCTATTTCTAAGGTACTAGCTTATAAAAATACTTGTAAATGTGCAAAAAATAGATTCAAAAGGATAATTTTTATAGGAGTGTCTATAACAGTAACAAATATTAACAACCTACAATCAATTAGTGTGTGGAAAGAAATTAATGAATTGTACAGCACATACTACTATGAAATATCCTATAGCTGCTTTTAAAATAACTTTCTACTGAGCAGGAAAAAGAAAGCTGTACAATAATGTAGAATTATTTCATTTTGTAAAACATATAACATACACATTAATAGAAAAAGCACTAGGAATATAGAAAGCAAGTAAATAGTCATGGTTAATTCTGTCCACTGTGATTAGGAGGGGAATATTTGCTATTTTTACTTAATATACTACTGCCTTTCTACTGTTCATAGTAAGCACATATTATTTTTCTAATAATAAATAAAGGCTTACCATATAATATTTTAACTTTATATTAAAAAATTATATATATATATATATATAATATGCAGATATATAAGGAAACAAAAAAAAGAAATTTGAAAGCTCATTAAACAGAGGTAATTATTATAACATGTCAATACTCTTCAGTCCTTGTTAGGCATTTTAAACATATATTAGGTCTCATTCTATATAATTCTGGGCTGGCTTCTGGATATAACATTGCATTTCCCTATATTAAAAACATTTTAAAATTTACCTGATTTTTTTAATTTCAAAAATAATACATGTTCAAACTAGAAATTATAGAAAACAAGGTCAAAAGAGAATAAAAGTCACATGTATTCTTACTACCTACAAATAAAG
>PVLD010030761.1:0-16485 GCA_004027595.1 Dinomys branickii
ATATTACATCATTATAGGAAGTCAACCATATATGGAAGGGGTTACATAAGATGTTACATAACTACAGGAAATTGACCATATATGGAAACTGAAACTAAAATTTCAAGATGGCTGGTAGCTTACAAAATGGATGCAGACTGCAGGTCTCTCAGCAGTACAAGATGGATGCAGACCGCAGGTCTCTCAGCGGTCTCCCACAATTATGTATGTATGTATGTATCTATATGCAGTATGTCTAACATAGTTGTACTAATGATTTAGGTCACTTTATTGTAAGGAATAGTTGATGATTAATTGTGTGATCAATTTTGCATGTCTATATCTGTTTTCCTGAATATACACTTCGAAGTTATCAATATGTAATGCAACAACTATTGTTGATTCCCTGTCACCTTGTCTGTAATTCAGTTTTGATTGTACTATTCTTATGCTACTTTGTGTCTGTTTGTTAATATGTTTTTGTTCTTTTACTTTTAAAATAAAACTGTCAAAAAAAAACAACAAAAGTATCTGAAAAACATTAAGAATATTAGTGGAATCACAGTAAATCTGAAAAACTTTCTGAATTCTTTTAACTTCGTATACAAAAGAGATGAAACCTGTGTTAAATGATGTTGGCATTATTCCAATGCTGTTCTCACCCTGTAAGCAAAACATGCACGGAGGTTCTTTGTCAGCAAACACTCATTCCTATGAGCCATTACTTTACTAGCAATATGATCTTTCATGTATGTGTTTTGCTGTGTGGCAGTTTGAATGTGTAATGCTGAAATTTACTATTTGATAGAGCATTGTCCCATTTTCACTGCCACATTTAGCCCTGTTTCTTTTTCTTTCCTACTGATAATATAAATCAAAATCTTAGAGCCATAAAACTTAATTGTTCATCTTGCAATTTTGCATCATTAAAGTGCTAAACATGAGCAAGGCTTTTATGTATTCGAGTAGTTTATTTTCCTGTTTTGTAAGACGATACAAATGACAAAGAGCTAAGAACCCACACATGGCAGATTCTCATGGTACTATTACATCAGTTTAGGTGCAATATATGAAACCTGATGATCCTCGTAATAACTTTAGAAATCAAGGTTACCAAAGGAGTGCGCATTTCAGCAGGAAAGAGAATCATCTACAACAGAAATCTCTGTAGACTTCGAAAGTACCCAAAACTGTGTTTTGCAAAGCTGTAATCTTAATGTTCGCATAAAAGCTAACTCTGGGGTAGCTATTGTGTTTGTAATTGCACACTCAGAAAGCAATTTGCATGGTATTGCAAAGGACCACAGAAAACACGCACATTAAAAAAACACAGATGATGGGAAAGCCATCACTCCTATACTTGTGACTATGTTTCCCTGATATTTATTCTTCATTCACTTATCAAAAATCTGCTATATGCCTGTCACATAGAAGTGACTAGAAATGGAAATATAAAAGAAATATCACATGCCCTGAAAGAACCTATATATTATTTCTAACATTGAAGAGACAATAAGACCAGTACCTGACATTTTCTGTTATAGAGAGTTGTATCAAAGATATTTTAGGAGGGAGGTTGCGAGGCTGGTAGTAAGGAGTCAAGATTAACATAAATCAAACGTCAATTGATGACTTAGGAACAAAGATGTGCACTTGGGCAGACACAATATTCAATGAAGAAGGAACGTCACTTGAAATGTATCACAAAGGAAAGAGCTGGACACACCATAGCTATAGAAGAATATTATGCTGATGAAGTTTGATGTGGATTGGAAAAATAGGAAAGTGCAAAGTGGACCTTGAAAGGAGCAGTTACTACCCTTTTGTAAGGGTAGGAAACGTATTGGGAAATAGGAATGGAGAACGGGGAGTAGGAAGAGCACCTGACAGGAGGAATCCCAAGTGCGTTGTCAAATACATTTATATCCCATGTTAAATGCTGTAGATGCAATGCTTAAGGCAATTAGAATGCATTGAACCATTTATGCTAAACATGCTTCCGTCATATCTGCATTTTACAAAGACCACAGTGCAGTACGTTTCATAGCACGGTGGGAATCAAGGCCTTTCAGGAGCTTTTTAAATAGATACACTATTTGTACAAATTTGTCATGTGCATTATAATAATTTAACACATGTATATGAAGTATATGTAATGATCATATTAAGATAATAAACACATTTATCTCTTCAACGTTAATCATTTTTAAGTGTTAAGAATTTTATACTCTTCTAGTCATTTAAAAATATCTGTAGCATTTCTACCAATAATTACCTATGGTGTTAGGATAGCTCAGATCTAATTCCACTTCTCTAATAGCACTTTGGAGCTGCTTATTGAACTCTCTATCCCCTTCTGAGTCTCTGGTCCCTTCGGAGTCTCCGTTCTGTTTGTCCATGAGATGGACTGTTAGCTTCCGCAGAAGAGTCAGGACACTCACGGCAGTACCTTCTTGATGGAGAAAGTTTGGATTTCTTTTCTAACTTAAACTCTTCAAATGAGATATTTTGTCTTTTCATATTTCTTATCTAGATTACAAAACTAAATCCTGTGTAAATCTTACAACTCCAACAAGTTTAGAAAGGTAAAATACAATATGAAAACTCAAAATAAAATTATATTGTGTTAGGAAAAAAACCCTCCAGCCCAAACAGATACAAAAATGATTATTTGTGTTATTGTGGATGTTAAGATTTTTGCTGTTTTTGGCAAAGAAGACATAATTTCCTTTATATAATTATTATGTTCAAATGATACATTTCAAGAGAATGAAGGAATGATTTCAACATCTATACCTTCATTGAATTCAATTAAAACACTTTGCTTGTTATATGAGTCAGTCATTCAAATAATTAGCCAATTTCTCACTATATTCCTTTATCCTTGGAAGTGTTATAAGGTATGTTTCGGACTTTTACTGGTATATATCTTTGTCATAGTTAGAAAAATGTTCAAAATTATTTTCCCTTATTATACCCAAAACTATACATGTTTTCAAAAATAATTTTGGCAACTGAAGTTTTACTTTGAACTTTTTGTTACTAGTCTGAAATGAAGTAATTACAGGAATTATTTCTGTTGGTTATTGAAAGGAATAGTTAATGCTTAATTAATTGATATATTTTACATGCCTTTATCTGGTACTCTGAGCAACTACTCTGAGGATAACAATATGCAGTATAACAAACATTGTTCATTTCCTATCATCTTGTTTTGCAGTTCTGTATCTTTTTTAAAAATTTTTTATTCTCTTTAAAAAATTTTACATGTGAAAATCACAGCAGGTATGGATGATGTATATATCAAAATATAAACACTGTATATAAACCACTCTCTCAAAACACTGCATAAAAAGTCATATTACAGCAATACATGCATACCAATGTTTACAGCTGTACAGATCATAAAAGCTAAATATTAGAAGCAACCTATATGTTCATTGACAGATGAACGGGTAAATAAAATGTGGTATCCATACATAATAGAAATTACTTGGCTATAAAGAAGAATAAACTTGAGTTATTTATAGGACAAAAGTATGCAATTTGAACACATAATATTAAGTGAAATAAATTAGACACATAAGCTTAAATACTGTATGGGTTCGCTCATATGAGAAATCCATTGTATGAATAAAGCAAGATAAAAGAAAGCCGGGAGCTAGATCTTCGCAACTGAGAAGAGGACCAAAAGCCGAGGGGGCGGGGCGGAGCAGGTGAGGGAGACCCGCGGATATGTGCCAAGTAGTGGGCCAACTGCCCGCTATGAGTGGAATCACTACGTGTCACAGATGTGATCTAAGATGATGATCATGGTGGGAGGGGTCTAGAGCTGGAGGGAGGGAGGGAGGGGCAATGAGTGGAGAACCCAAGAAAAGAATCAAAATATGTTACACTTTAAGATGAAGTAACATTATGTACTGCAAACACATACTAATAAAGGAAACATTTCAAAGCAATAATTGCTGTTCTGCTTTCTTCTGCTTTTAAGCTAATGTATTTCTCAATTTTTTAAACTTTAAAAATATATTTTGAATATATGTGTAATATTGCTATATGTTTTGATAATCCTTTGAGTTCAATACATACATCATACCTGCTGTGGTTTTCACATGTAACTCTTTTTTTAAAGAGAATAAAAAATTTTAAAATAAATACAAAATTTCAAAACAAGATATTAGGAAGTGAACAATGGTTGTTATAGTGCATATTGTTATCCTCAAACTAGTTGTTCAGGTTACCAGATAAAGGCATGCAAAACCTATCAATCAATTAAGCATTAACGGTTCCTTTCAATAAACCAATCGAAATAATTCCTATAATTACTTCATTTCAGACTGGTAGCGCAAAGTTCAGGAACCATCACTGGTAACACACCAGTCCATGGACCACCCTTGGAGTAGCACTGACTTAGTGCTCATCAGAACATTCAGCGGGTTTTGGAAATATAACTAAAGAGAACTAAGCAGATTGTGAGGATTTATAATAAACTCTCAGGTCAGTTTGGGGAGCTATTTTGCAGTTAAATTCTTTCTGATTCTTAGAAACAAATAAATATTTACCAATATTGGAAGACAGTAGACTCATTAATTAGGTAAAAGCAAGTTCGATATTGTATTTTTTGTTCTTTCCTCTCTTGTGTAAATCAGTATTATTGGCAAACTGAAAACCATGTAATAAGAGCCAGAAGCATGAGGCATACTTTTCGAGGCAAAGCTTACAGACTGCCTGGGGCGTGGTATATGACTTCTGGTTAAAAATATCCCACAGTGATTCACTGGCCACTGGTTTAATTTTTAAGAAGGCTCAGGATAACGGCAGAAAGGCAGAGTCCCTGGACATTAGCATCAGTCACCTTTCCACCTCGGAGGGCTCTGGAGTGAGGCTCCCCTTGTGTCCAGGGCTGATACTGAGGGCTGTGGTGAGCTTCTGAAAGTCTGACAGACACTAAAGCCCGGAGTCACAGGATAATTACACACACCGGAGCACGAAATCAATACAGATCTGAGCTGCTGAGCGCCTCTTCCACAAAGATGCCCCACTGAGAAATTAAAGCGGATCACATCCACAAGCCAGTATTGGGATTCTATCAAAGAAGGGAAGAAGAAAATATTATATATATTTAAAAAATAAACAGCAAGGAAAAAGTGCCTCCATTCCAATGTAGAAGTCCTATTATTCATGCATAGTGAATATGTACAGCTTGCTTACATACAGTAAAAATTGAATCCCAGAGTTTAATTCACTTGTTGCACTTATTTCAATACCGAAACAAGAAAAATTAAAAAGAGGGCCAGGGATACAGCTCAGCAGCCCAGCACCTGACTGGCAAGCACAAGATCCTGAGTTGGACTCCTGATGCAAAAAAAAACAAAAACAAAACTAGAAACAAAGGTGGAACATTAAAGGATAACCTTCTGTTTAACACTGTACTCTCCAAGGGTCAGCCTGTATCACCCCTCTCCCTGAATTCCTATAGCCACATTGTGTGTGATTTCAGTTGCTATACAGGCTTCTCTGAGCAAACAAAGCCTTGGGAATGAAATCCATTGGAAAGAGTACAATTGTGCTCCACTGCTGGGCCCCCCAATGGCTGTAAAAACTGACGAGCTTGCCAGTGTGTTCTGTTCATTTGTGGTAGAATGGGGTACAGCAGGAGGATTGGGGTCTGGTTTCGGAGCACTTTAGGAAGACATTTTAGATTTCATAGAAGTCGTACAGTATCTTTATGCCTCAGAATCATCCGCAAGATGCCTCCAATCAACTTCTCCCTTTGGGTTGTTATAAAGGTCACATGGGATGAGGTATGTGAGGACACTTTGTAAGTGATAAAACAGTATGCATAAGCAAGCCTCACTATGGTGGTCATTGATCTTTAACCTTGTATAGTAATTCTTGATATCTTGTAGTCTTAAATGTAAGTGTAAAGTGCTCCAAATCTCAGGGCCGTACTGAGACCTTTAGGTGATAGAATGTGCGCGGACATCTTACAGCAAAGCAGAAAATCTGAGTCCAGTGCCTTCAAATAAGGTATTCAGGTATTGATAGATTCAAATTTTTATCAGTGACTTAATATATGTGGGTCTTGTGTTAGATAGAAACTCAAGGTATGTTTATCTTTATTTGGTTTAGGAAATATTTTCCCATTATTTGTGCCAATATAGACATATTCTAAAGCAAAGTTGACAGTAACAGAAAAAGAAGAAATAGTGTATAAATTTCTAATCTCAAAAATGTATTACTTCTGTTACTTTATTTTAATTTCAGACATCCTGTGGACATTTTAACATTATTTAAATCATATATACTTTAAAAAGACATACATACCAAAACACTATTATTGTGTTTTGTTATAATCACGTTAATATACATGTTCCATAAACACCATTTTAGCGGCTGAGATTTTCTCAACTGGTATATCATTTTAATTTAACTCTATTATACACATGTAGGTTGCTTTCATTTTTGAGCTATGAGACACTGACTAGCACCTTTTTATAATATAAAATTATATGATCATACCTTGTCTTATGCCCATAACACATAAAACAGTTCATTTTAGATTATTTTCTCATTTATGTTTCTCTTCTGGGGCCTTGATTTGTCTCTGTTCTCCTTAGGTTAGTTATCTACTCATGGATTCAAATGCTGCTGAGGTGATAGGAAATCAAAGATAGGATTGTTAGAAACAAAATTTTTTATCCTTCCTTCCAGTCTTCCAATCTTACCCTAATACCTCTCACTGGAAGCACCTGGCAAGAAACCAGAAAGAATGTACTTTAAAGAATTCCAGCCCTAGCATCGTAACGTAGACTACAAAGGGGAGAATGTGTTCCTGAAACATTCCCTCTCTCACATACTACTGAAGTGGAAAATCTTTCCCATGTGCACTAGATATTCATTTTTCCCATTGTGTAAGTTGTCTCTCCGTACTAACGACAACTTTCCTTAGTGTTGTCTTGTTTATACTAATTTCAATTCATTCTCTCCACATTTTTCAAATTTCAGTCCCAAGAATGTGTGTCTGTATGCATTTATGCACCTGTGTGCATCTGTGTATAGTCATCTCTTATGAGTGATTGGTTCCAAAATCCCTCACAATAACAAAGATCCTAGATGATCAAGTCCCTTTTCATTGAAAGGAACAGTTAATGCTTAAAATTTTTTTTACCAGTTTTGCATGCTTATATCTGGTAATCTGATCATCTAATTTTAAGACAACAATGTGCAATATAACCACCATGAGTGAATTCCTACCATTTGGTTTAGTGATGCTCTGTATCATTTCTAATGCTTTCATAAATTATTTTTTAGCCTCTTTAATGATTTGATCAGCCTTGCATTCTTACATCTGGTAATTTGAGTGACGTTGTTACTGAAGACAACAATATATAATGTAGCAACTACTGTCAATTCCTATCATTCTGTTTTGAGACCCTGTATCACTTTTGGTTTTGTCTATGTTGTTATTTTGCTCCTGTGTTTTATTCTCTAAACAATGAAATAAAAAATTACTATCAAAAAAGATACATTGCCAAGAATGAAGGGTGTTCAAAGCAAAAAGGATATTTCAAATAAATTGGTGGGATTAACAACAATGTCTCTTTTATTTTAATTAAAAAAAATTAAACATTCACCATAGTGTTAGAGCCCTTCAGATAGATACAGAGATAGATAATGATGATGGATGGATGATAGATGATTGATTGATACATAGATACATAGATAGGTCGGTGATAGACAGTCAGGCGGACAGCCAGATGAATAAACACAGATGGAGAAACCGCAGTCCTCTCCCCCACTGCCAGGCCATGTGCACACTGCACTGCTCCTCTTGCTCTGACTGCCCTTTCTCGGTGGTGTATTCTTTTTCCCATTTGCCACGGCCACCATAATATTACGGTGCCTAAGTTCTCAGTACTTGGATGTTTTTTGTATTTAAACACATGGATTAGTGTTCTAATTCAATTTTGTGGTATTAAAATTAATCTCTATGCTAGTCCTTCCCGGCATCGCCTCCTAACATCTGGATCATTTTTCCTGACCGTTAGAACCACATCTTCACCTGCCTACTTGACACTTCCGCTTCATATCTAGAAACTGTCTCAAATTTAGATTTTTCAAGTCTGAGATGTCTCAAGAGAAAATAATTATCTCCATTTTTATTCTTCCCCATTTCCACTAATGAAATCCATTAATGTCAGGTTTTCAAATTGAGAACCGTGTTGGGATTCAGAACACTGTTCTTCTCCTGTGTCCTGTATTCAACCTGAGTGCAACTGGTGATTTCATGTCACCAAGTGTTCCAATCTAAGATCTTGACGAAATTCTCCATTCTGATACTATATATTCTAGCTCAATTAATTACATATAGTATTTTGTTAATATTTTGTATTATTGAGTAAATTGTTAAGAGTATGATTCATTAATTAGTAAAATGCCTTTGGATTAATTTTTGCTTGGAATTTTGAGTTTACAGTGTTCTTATTCCTAGCTTACCTTTATCACTGTCTGTAGATAATATCACATTTGCTTCAAAAATATGTTGAAAGTTTCTCCAAATCTTTCTATAACCTATAAAAGTTTTTCTTAACACATTTATTGTGTGATTTTTCTGAAAATGTCTCATTTTTCCATTTTAAAAAATTGCCCATAAAATTAGCCAAATTTACATACTTTGAAAATATACATAAAAATGTTTATAATAAAATAGCAGATAAAAAAGAGAAAGCTATAGAAAATATTTTGATTTAAATAGTATTTTAAATATGTAAATTGCACATTTCTTTTAAATTTCACCTATCCACGTGCCCCTGCTCTCTTTAACTACCAAGGTGGCTACATTGGTGACACTCAAACACTTTCAATTCAAGCAGAACAAAAAAAATTGAGCACATAGTTTGATCCAAAGCCTTATCTTTTGGCTGAGATTTGTCACTACACATAATCTATTTCCAACAAAGCATGTTAATTAGCTACATGAGAGTGATTTTGCTCTGTTCCAGGCATTGTGATGAATTCAGAAATAATGTACGGTCTCTGCCCTCAAAACTCCCATCACCAGAAAGGCAAAGAAAAGAAACAAAAAAAGGCACTAAAATGCTATACACAATATTCTGATGTAAGTATATTCAAGTTCCTTTAGCAATTAGACCATAGCCATGGAGAGAAGCAAGACATTGACAAAAGTATGCGCCCTGATTTTACCTTTTTCAAAGGATAAATAAATGGACACTGTTGCTTTTCCCTCCTCAATTCGAGGAAAGACCGAAGTCCCTGGAAACCTTAGGCTGGCCGGTGGCCTGAGCTTCTCCTTACCACTGCCCAGTATTTCCACAGCTACTGTGCCTCCTCTCCGCCCCTCATCCCCAAGTCCACAGCGCACCTTCTATCTGCGGAACGCACCGTGCGTACGCCTTTCGCGGGTCCTTGCACCTGCTGTTTGCGCCGCCCGGGGAAATGGGTTCTCTGACCTTCATACTGCTCATGTCTTCAGATGTTGAATGTATTCGACCCAGTATTCGCCCACAGAGAATTTTCCCATGTAAAATGCCAACCTTCCATTCCCCTCCTCCTCAGGAATCATTATTTTGCTTCTCTTATCCGTTATCCCTTTTCGTCTTCACTCACGTTACCTTCTAATGTTCTTCCAGGAGACTTTGTCTTCCTTATTGTCTGTCTGTTGACTAAAATGTAAGTTCTATGGATTTTTCTTTTTCCGCTCATATAAATATATCCCTTTCCTCCTGTTTGATCCAGCTTCTCTTTTTCTGTATCTACAGCTGTTGCTTTTTAAGGGCACAATGTTGTGCCCTGGGAATGCCAGAGCATCGCGTCGTCGGGCCAGCTTTCCAGTAAGACGACTTGTGTGAGATCCCGCATTTTACATCTACATTCCGTGTCTCCCTTCCGTGTTTGACTCTCGTGACAAAACAGGCTGCCTTGTCTTCATCTCTGCACTTTCTGCTTCACTGGGGACCAGTAGGGAATCTAAGTAGTACGCGCTTTCCCTTTCATTGTCCCAGTTTCCTTTTGCTTTTTATTTCAGTTAATAAATGACAGGTTGGAAATCTGTTTTAAGACCCAAAGCCTAGTCACATAATGACAGTAATTAAAGGAAACTGCTCTTGGCCTCCTGGTTATCGATCTTGACTTCCACTGATTACACAGATCCATCACTGTCCTTACTGGTTCCGCATTTGTTGGACGTCTAGGAGATTCACAGACTACTGCCTCTATAATTCTTTGGAAAGCAGGCTTCTTTAGCTGCCCCTTCCTTCAGTCTTGATACTCATGACAATAATTGCACATCCTTTGTTTCCAAAAATTATATTTCCACTTTTTATTTTATTGGTCTGAATCCTAAATTCTTCATTTTATGTGGGCTTAATCATGCAATAGCATTTCCTGCTGTTATTCCTACCTATCCAGAGAATGGCACCACACAATTTCTTACTAGGTTGAAAAATGATTGCTTCATATAAAGGTGTATCTTTCAGAACTTCTGACAAGTACAATTGATGAACTTTCTAGATCTGTGTGGCATAACCACACAAACATCCTACTTTGGTGCATATTTCTTGTGTACACCATCACTTTTTTCTATGCAACTAGGAACCATTGCTGTAATGTGTTTACTGTATCACATGGGAGTTTGCTGGAGTGTTAAATTCTATAATAAGAGTGCTCACATGAATAACAGATTTCCTTTTATTTAACTATATATTTTCTTTCTGTTTGGTCCAAAACTTCAGTATTTGACTACTGGTACTACCGGCTAAATTTCACAGTTTCTTTGGACTATTGTCCTGGCAGTACTCCTGTTCTGATTGTGTGGAGACCTAACACTCGTAACTGGTTCAGGGGCCGGAAGACATCCTGCGGAGGGGGCACATCCATTACCCTGGGAGAAAGTCCTGTATACATTTCGGAGCATCAGGGAATTGGTCAACATTAATATGGGAGACTGAAATATTTCTGCATGCTAGAGTGGTTAGCTGAATTTAAGGATTTAAAGTTTCCAGGTGACTACATTCAAATATCCTCAAATCCAGTATCCAATCAATTCTTATCAACCAGTGAGAATGTAAGAATGTACCTGGCTTTGCTACAGCAGACTTGCTTTTGATAGAATGTAGATTTTCTTTGGAACCTAGATGATCTTATAAGTAATCCAGAGCATGGTATTCAATTATCTCTGCTAATCTCCTAAAGGAAAATTTAGCTTCTCAATAGACTCTCAAGAAAACACTCTGGATTTGATATTTAGCAAGTGCTAAATATCAAATTGTTGATTAGCTGTCCTAGTTTCTCAGAGCAACAGTTAACATAGACTGAATTTAATTACACTTAACTATTTTATCCTAGATATTTCTTGGGCAGCTGATGTATCACACTATCCACTTCATTTCTGCTTCATTAGGATACTGTCTCAGTTTAGCACCTGCGAATGCTTCATAATTGCACTGATAACTTCTGTCAGAGGCTCACCATCCTCCCCGATAACCTCATCATTGCCAGCAAGGTGGTGCATTGCCAAGCTCTTAAATTCCACCTCAGGGTTCATTGCTGAACTTCTTTTACTAACAATTTCAGGAAAGTGGACTTTGAGACTGAGATGAGCTTGGAGGATATTATTATGGAATGCTATGAAAATAATACCTGTTAAAAGGAAGTGAGAAAAAACACCACTGAGAAAGAGGAGTTGAAATGATACATTCCTCACACAAGGTATTAGGTGATCCTTGGAGATTTCTGAAGACAGAATATCAACTGAGAATTTTTTTTCCAGCCATGGAAAAGGGGTTATGGATATATAACCTCATTTGTTCAGTCAGTGGATGTGGGGTGTCCCTGGGATGAAGTGTAACCTTGAATGAAGCTGTTTTAATTTGCATGATCATTTCCAAATTGTCTTCCATCAGTATTTCCAACAGCTGGGAAAATAGTCCATGGCAAAAGAGTAGCAGGCCAGGGTACTACAATG
Source organism: Dinomys branickii (assembly GCA_004027595.1). Taxonomy (NCBI): domain Eukaryota; kingdom Metazoa; phylum Chordata; class Mammalia; order Rodentia; family Dinomyidae; genus Dinomys; species Dinomys branickii. The sequence goes on from PVLD010030761.1 coordinate 11,966, forward strand.
TCAAAAATTAAATCTTGAAAATAATTTATGTGTCCTATCTGATAGTTATCCATCATATAGGTGTAAGATGTATAAATTAATAACTCATTTCTCCTTGTGACCCTAAAAGTAAGTTTTTCTAGATTTTACACTTACCACAATTTATTGAACAAATTCAATAGATTCCTGTTTCCTTAGTTCAACCATAAATAACTTAATAGAAGAGATTAGGTTTTATTGCTATTTTCCTGTGCACAGTATATCATCCTCTGTGAGACATTTTTCACTGAAGTAAAATTTGTAAGAATAATTATTTTCTTCATTTTATTTATTTGACATATTCACTAAAAAAATTCATCAATTCCTGTATTGTTTCTTGTACTGTATATTGTAGTTAATAATTGATATGTATAAAATAGAAAAAAAAGATATTTTCCTTAGTGAAATATGGGGAAAGAAATATTTACCTGTGTATTCATCTGAATATTTGTGATATATACATGTTCAAAATTTTTGCAACTTTTACATGTTATCTATAGATTCAGATGTGTCTGCAAAGAACTTTATCTTAGAAAACAAATAACTTAACCCTTTGCAAGTATTCTAGTACAGGGCATTCTTATGCAAGTCTATGTGCTGTGCTGAAAGCTAGCTATACCTGCACATTAAAGAAATAATATTTTCCACTAAGTGTCTCAGAAAAATTTTACAAAACCATGAGAATACGGATTCAGAGATATCATTATGACATTAAACTTTGGTATCTGTTGAAAATGAAAACCAATGTTTGCAAAGGTAAAACGATTGCTGTATTGAGTTTGGGATAAAGAATGATCAAAATCAGAAAATGGATTTTTCTGTTTTCTTTGTCAAAATAAAATTTATAAAATTAGGTTTCATTTTCTACTCTCTCTGCTCTTCCCTTTTAGAAAACCAAGCAGCTATAAAATTATCTATCATTTGTGAATTTCATTATAATTTTGAGCACTTATTTCATAATACATGTGAATTCATTATGCATATAATGCACATTATATAGTAGAATGGCAAAACATTACCTTACTCTCTCCTTTTCAAAGCATAGCTTGTTTCTAAGGTTTCTGTTACTTTCTTGGTTTCTTTCATTGGATGTTTAAAAAACTTACATACTTTGCCTTTTAAAATACTTCACTGTGTGCTTTTCTGAGTTTATTTAGATTCTACATATACATTAAGAATATAATTTCTGTGTGTGTATATATGTTTTTGATAATGATCTTGCTATTGGGCATGAGATGATATCTCATGATAGTTCTAATTTTATTTCATCCCATCACTACTGAGGTCGAGCACATTTTCATATAGATATTGGGCATTTTTTACATCTTCTTCAGACTTTGTAACTTTTAAAGTCCTTTCTCCCAAATTTAGCCCCGGCCCCCAAGCTGCCTTCTGTCTTTTTCCTTGCTGTTTTCCAGTAGCCGTCCCTTGTTTCCATGGTTTCTTTCTTTTTCCTTTGTACTTTAAATCCTTCTATGGCATATTACTTTCATAACGTATGTGCTGTGCTATTTTGTCTACTCTGTTTTATTTTGCTTAGCTTTTCAGCTGTCTGATTACCCACCTTGTATCTTCTCTTACATGTAAACCATGTTTTCTTGAATTTCTTTCAGAATAACAAACAGATACTATATAAAATTGCTTTCTGCTTCAAGGTGTGAGATTTTTTTCCTTGCAAGCATTTCCTCTAGAGGAGAGATAAAGCATGTACATTATAAGTGGAGTCTCTGATTTGGGGATATTGGTTTCATTTCTAAGTACAATCTTCCTGCTGCTTGTCTCCACTCAGCTGGCACCAAATTTTCACGTGTGCGAATAGATTGAAATGAACCATGTATGAACTTTCCAGAGTCATGAAGAACCAAATGTTAGGTCTGAAAATATTTTCATAAGTCCTCCAGTCCAAGTTTATCCTTTTATAGATGGATAAATTGAGGCTCATGAGGGAAAGACTTCTTGCAGTCAAACACATCTAATAGGTTTAAACAGGTACGACACTTCACATGTTGGGATTACACGGCGTTTGCCAGACCACACTAGCCAGTGCGTGATAGAAGTGCCCGTATTGCATATTCCAGATTTTCTGATGCCATTTATGGATTAGGTTTATACCAGCATCACATTTCAAAGGTAACTTGGTATTAGAAAGTTGAAAATAAGTGGCTGTAGAATTGTGAAAATGATTCTGGTAGTTCTACCTCTCCAAATATAGTAACAAAATTTTTAAGCATTTCCCAATAGACCCTGGGCTATCATCTTGTATTATGTTTGTGGAGGGTTTTATTCTTAATATGACTATTCTTTCCTTGTATTTTATTTATTTGTTTATTTTTTGGTACTGAGAATCAAACTTAGGACCTTGCACTCGACAGGCAGGCATTTATACCTCTGAGCTATACCCCCAGTCTCTTTCCTTGTATTTTAAATCCTGTGGTAGCATGTTATTTTCATCAGGTATGTTCATTATTAGTTTACCTACTGTCTTTAAAATTTTTCTTATTTTATCTGTTCAGCTGAGCACCCTGCCTTGCATCTTCTTTTCTATGTAAACCATGTTTTACTGATTTTTTTTAGAACTAGAAAGAGATACTATATACAATTGTTTTCTGTTTCATGTTGTGAGTTTTTTTCTTAAATAACCTTGTTGTCTTTAGATGAACATTTCCCTTTAATTCAGATAAAATAATACTATTAAATAAAATACAGTCTAATATATTTATAAAGATAGAGAAGCTCATTGTTAAAATATAGACACATGATTGTTACATATTTACTACATTCTGAAAATTAACTGTATAACTATTACTATTTTATAATGTTACTTTTGTATTTATGACGTTTATTATTGGGAATGTATTTATATCTCTATTTTTAAACACACTATTTATACTTTTATGAATATAGAAAAGCCAGAGAACCAAAATACAGACATAATTATTAAAAGAAGGCTTTCCAGGAAGACATAGTTACTATTAAATGTTAAAAGATGATACCATTTAAATATCAATTTAATAGTACATATTCAGACTACCCATCAAATTTTCCAAGCCACTTTTTGGAGAATTAAATGCAAAATTGCTGAAAGGTAAATAGTTTTAAATATACCTCAATTTTATTAAGTTTATGAGAACTATGATCTTATATGTGTATTTTGTCCTTCAATAAATTTATTAAGCCACAAATAAATTAGATAGTCAGTTTATTAATAAAATTTTATATATTAAAAACCACAAATTATGAATCAGACACAAAAATTCTTAACATTTAGGACTTACAATTTTGAGTTACAGGAAAAATACATGCAAGTAATCTCCAACAAAATGAAAGCAGAATATGTGCTGCAAATGACAAAAGTCAGTGGCCAGGACAGGTTGTAAATCACATAAAATGCAAAACTACTAAATATTGATTCAGGGCAATCCTAGTGTATTTTAAAGACTATGAATTTAACTTTTCTATGAGTTCAGAAATACTCTTAAACATCTCTAAAATCATCTCAGCCATATATTATTTACAGAACCTGAAACAAAATGACACATAGGGTAAGAATAAATCAATGGGCAAAATTCTCAGAGAAAGGCACTCAGAGATGTCAAAATGAGTTTTAGCCAATGCACAATTTAAAAAATAAGGCTCAAAAACTTTCAGAAAGATCTCTATATTTTATTGATGGATGCTATTATTAATACTCCCATTTTTATGGCAAATGTAATTTTATGAGAATTTAGGGAACAAACAGAAATTTCAGTGCTCTAAAATGTACTCTCCATTTATTATCCAAACAGCTTAAAACAGTTTAAGTTAAGTACTACGAAAGTGCTTTTTAAAGTGGATAAATCGAGTTCCGGGGAAGATGGCGACCAGGTGAGCAGCAAGGGAGCGAACCTCCTTAATAAACACCGCCAGCTCGAGACAGACTTGGCGAGCGTGAATGCCGGGACCTCGGCTGGGAAGTTCAAACTGGGCGTATTTCCCTGAGATGCCGGGGGAGATGTGGTAGGGCGGACCAGGCTGCCGGGGCGAGATGTGGGAAAGCCCCAGACGCTGGGAGCCAGGGACAATCCGCGCGGGGAAGAACCTTGGCTCGGTCCAAGCGCCGTGGGAGCGCAGCCGGCTCGGTCCCTCCCACCTCCGGAGCCGGTGCAGCCCCCCCGGCGACTCCCGACAGAGATCGGCTTGCTGGCGGAGGAGATGCCCGGCAATACCACGTTTCGCGCGTGTCGGGCAGGCCGCGCGGAGAGACCCAAGCGCCGGGAGCGGAGAGAAAGAGTTACTGGGTCCTAGCGCCCTGAGAGCACGGCGGCTCGATCCCTCCCGCCTCCCGAGCCGGCGCAGCCCCCCGGCGACTCCCGACAGAGATCGGCTTGTTGGCGGCGGAGACGCCCGGCGGTCCCACGTTTCGCGCGTGTCGGGCGAGCCGCGCAGAAAGCCCCAAAGGATAGACTGGCACCTTGGAACCTTCATGCCTGCAGGGACTCCAATAACTGGTGAGATATCGGCGC
>PVLD010030762.1:0-16484 GCA_004027595.1 Dinomys branickii
CCCTCCCTCTCTCTCTCCTCTCTCTCTCCCTCTCTCCCTCTCCCTCTCCCTCTCTCTCCCCTCTCCCCCCTCTCTCTCAATTTAGCACAGAGCCTTAGGTCTTTTGTGGCCCTTTGCTAGGACTAATAGGTAACTTTAAGACCTATTGAGAAGGAAGCTCAGGAGAGTTTGTGCAGACAGACTTGGTGGTAGTGGTAAAGGTATTTTCCTTCCTTGCATGAAGGTGGTCTGAGAACAAGTCTCCAGCAACATTTCTACCTCTTAAGCTGAAATACATATCCTGAACTCTTAGTCTAGTGGCCAAACTGAAAAGCTCAAGAGTAAAAATCAAGAATGAATTCTAAGGTCACAACGTGCCTCTGAGTTGTTAGCAGTTACTACGGACAATAATTGAGCACCTTCCTCTCACCACCGAGACAGCTGCCTCACAAGCGTGTGCGCTGTGGGCTCCAAGGCCAGGGACATGAATGATTTGATACCAGCCCTTCAGTGCTACTGGAAAAACAATTGCTAGTAAAGACTTACTGAGGATGATTCAGTGCCATCAGCAACAGCAGAGGGAGCAGCGCGTGAAGCCACCATTTCTCTGAGGCTGGTATATGTTAACAATATGTTCTCGTAAGTAAATAACCCCTTTGCTAACAAGACCAACCTTATTTACTCACTTTCCTTCCCTTGAGGTTTGAATTCAGCCCAGTGACCATATCATAAATAGAATTCTGACCTCCAAGGAGGCCGTTCTAAATCTTTCTTCTTTTTAAAATTGTCCTCAGAGGTTAAACTTTCCACCCAGCCCTGTTGCCTCATAATCATCACATTCTGTAAAGGAACCAAAGGGGTTAATTGCTTTCTTCAGTAAAGACACTTTTGCTGAAGAAAGCAATTTTAGGTTAGTTTGTGTAGTAGCCAGGGAAATATACCGAGAGGGGGTGGAATGTGTTTCTCTTGTGCAGATAACCTACATACTGCTTCAGAAATGTGTGATTTCCAGCGTGTGCTAAAATAAGAAGTGGTTGTTTGATTTATCTCCCACAATGGTATGGCATTCTCTTCCTAAGTGGCATTTCATTCGCAAGCCAGGCACTGTAAATTTGAACTGAATATGTAAGTAAATATCCCTCAAGGAGATAGCATACTGGCTGGCCTCACAGGAGAATACGCTACTAAAAATGAAGCTCTTGATTTTTGGAAAAGTCTGGGCACCTGAAATACATCAGCATCCACAAGTGGGGATAGGGTAGTAGCCAGCCAAACAAGCTGAAAGCTATTCTGGGCTCTAATTCTGGAGGGTCGCCTTCAAGCAAAGTAATGTTTGGGTTACATCTTTTCCATTTGCCTTCAAGCACTCAAGCTTCTATCCAGTTCTTTGGAACTTTGCTTTGAACTTACATGTTTGGGCACATTGCCTCAGTGCAAGGCAGCTTAGTACGGTACGGCATTTACTGTTGTGTCTTTTTATGGCAGTGACAAAGGCAGTGACAGTGTTTTATCAAGTCCTAACAAGATTGCTTCTGTGCATAATTGTTAAACTAAAGGGCTGTCGATCCACTGATGTGGAACAGGCAAGAAGCTTAAAGAGTGAAGAAAACCCATAATCGCAGAGTAACTTGTATTCTGATTTATTATTTATCACATCATGGTTAAAACAATTTCCTTCAGTTTTGTGTATTTTTAAGAGTATTTTGACATTGAATTTTCATCTAATGCAAAGGCAAGTTTCAGAAACTTTTTAAACATTTATATATGCAGGTAGTTAAGGGGGAAATCCCTTTTTTATTAAGATACGGAATGCATGTTTATCAAAATGCATCTCAGATTCCATTTAGAAATACAGATATCTTGAGTCGGAAAGCACTTACTGAGCTGCATAGAATGACAGATATTACTGGCAGAACAAAGTTCTGAATGATAAAAGAACCCAGGACATGTTTATACTCATGTGACTATAAATTAGCTAGTAGAAAAAAGAGTGGAATTTGTTGGTTGGCATATTGAGTCAATGGAGGTAAAACACCTTGTGTACATCTCAGTTTGTTTCATGGGGCAGTTTTGAACCTCCATTGCCTGCCAAATGGCTGCTGGCTTGTGAGCCCAACACCCTCCCTGGGTCTTCACTGTCAGGCATGATGCAGATATAGATACAGATACCGATGCCGATACAGATACAGGCATAGATCCCTCCAGGACGCATGGGATGGGCAAAATGATAGCACAGTGATTTCTGCCCAGAGAGTCCAGCTGAAGAAGTCACACTACCCTAGAAAAATCAGGAGCTGTGAGTGTTAGTTTATGGTCCAAAAATGATACATTTGCAGCTATGAACAGCACCTGTCAAAGGCATTCTAAAAAGTAGTTACCTAATACGAAGACATAGCTAACTAATGTCACCTTTATTTTAAGCTGACTCCCTGGAATGGCAGGTACAGTGCAGCCACTCCACAAATCCTGTTGGCATGTGCTCATGGCATACTGGATGCTTTTGGGCAAAGGCTGCCCTTTCATGCATTTCTGACGTTTCCTCATGATGTAAGTGCTTGATTCACAGCTGCCATTTGAGGAACTAGTTGAGTAGACATACCAAGAGTGAATTTTATTGATTCATGAAGCATGTGGACTTTACACCAAAAGATTGGTAAATGAATGTATATCTATCTACTTAAATTATAACATATATTTAATCTGTAAATATTAATATACATAATTATTTTCTATGTGAGTCATTAATCCATGAACTGGTGGCACCAAGCATGTCTCAATAGGTGTGGTGTCATGGTACACATCTGTAATCTCAGCTCGTGGGAGGTTGAGGCAGGAGGATCACCATGAGTTCAGGGTCATCCTGAGTTATACAGTAAGTTCAAGGCCAGCCTGAACTACATAGCAAGACCCTGTCTCAAAAATCTAAAAGAAAAAAGAAAACTTGGCACTTAATGGCACATAGGAGTATTCAGTGATAGAGATGAGAAATTAACCCAAGAACATGTAAGAATATAAGCAATACACACTGATACTGTTTTCATTGTGGATAGAAGGATAGAAACGGAACTAAATGATGGCTGCGTGATGAAAAACAGGAGCAGAAACAGCAAGAAAGCATCAGCAGGGTGCCTGGATTTGGCACAGCTGGCACTGTCGAGCAGAAACCGGAAGATTAGAGCCGTGCACTGTTCTAGGCACTGAAGGAAGAACCATGAAAGAGTCAGGTTTTGTCTCTTAGAGTTTGAGTCTTTTTGTTTGTTTTGGTCATAAGAAGACAGAACATTTCAGTAATCGTATCGGCCTCCTAAAAATGAAAGGATGGTAGGATTCCTTGGGTTTACAAGTGGACAGAGCAGCATTCTGATAGAAGTATATTCAGAAAGGGGAGGGAGTATGGAAAGTAGGAGGCAGTGTAGTGGATTTTATTTTTAAGATCAAACACTATCTAATGGCTGCCTTGAGTTTTTCTTAACGCTGACTGACTTTTCATTACTAACACGGTGGTTTGCATGTGTACATGTTCTTCCAGAGAAACGGAGAAAACCCACCATTCCCTGAAATCCATGGGATTCCTATTTTATAACTGGGGTTAGGCTGTAGACTTAACCCTTTACTTTCCCACCTGTTCCACGTCACCTTTGTTTTTAGGTGTGGAAATAAGGATAGTAAGAGAAATTATGGTTATTATCACATACAATAGCCAGTGTTTATCCAGCTGTTATAATTTCAAGCAGTAGCACATACCTTGTCTCTTTTAATCTTCACATCACTGCAGGGTTCGTAATCGTTCCCTTTTTAAAAGATGGCAAAAATGGGAGATTTCCCTTAAAGAACTTACTCAGGGCCATAAAACTGGCACAGGTTGAAACTGGCTTTGAGCCTAGATCCATCTGATTCCACAGTAAGTGCTCACATCATTCCCACAAACACCCCTGTGAGGAGCTTTCATTGTGTTCATGGAAAAACTGGGTCTCAGAAACCTTGCTTTACAGAGTGTTTTTCTGTGGTCTTGAGATAGTGTATACCTATCCTGGCTACTACAATAAGTGACAGAGATGGCAGTGAGTGTTTTAAAACTAAATATGTCACCTTTTAGCCCATAGAAAGACACCTTTTTTGAATGTTTGTTTTTTCTAATTGTGTGTGTTAAATAAAGCAATTACACAAACAGACCTCTCCTGCCTGATAATCTGCTATAAATCAACCTTCAGATGTTAATAACACAAGTCAAGACTGACAAAGGAAGTTCCATTTGTATTTTAAACTTCCAAATCATCAGGGTCTCCTCCTTCAGATCTTCTGCGAGAGTGTCCTTGGTCTTAATGTAGCTGGAAGATAAAACGCAGATAAAAGAGCCATTGTCTCAGAAGAGCATTAATAAAAAATGAATGTTGATCCTAATTGAGTAGTATTTAAACACACGGGGTAGAAGCAGCAGTCTGCAGGGAGCGTGTGAGTCTGTTAGAATTGGACTCTGGATCTCGTCCTCCTCCCCTTGTTACAGCGCCCTCACCTCCCGGCTGCCTTAGAACAGTGTGAACTGTCACCTTGGAATTAGAGGAGAGAGATACATACAGGCACGGCTGTACTGCGGATTCCTACTTATTGCTGCTATTGTCATTATTTTGAAACAATATATTATTTTTCTCTATCTTTTCCTAGACTGTTCTGTCGACCCATTTCCTTCTGTTTGGTGTTTGCATTTGCTTCTACTAACTTTTAAGTCCTTAATTCTCTTACGTTGCATATGACGCTAAGAACTCTCAGTGAGCAAAGATGGAACAATTTCAATACAATATTAATAATAGTATTGGATTACAAACCAAAGAACAGAATAAATACCCGTGAGTCGTGTTGATATAAATAAACTATTGGATAAATAAATGAGAGAAAAGAATAACTGTCAGAATTTCAATTAGACGAAGTGAAAAAAAAATTTTTAAATTATCTCTTGAATTCCATAGTAGTAATTGCTACAGGCAAGAGCTACTAGTGAATGCTAAAATTAATGAGTGAAAGTTTAAAGAGAGACAAGATAGCTGCATAGCCTCCAAGTAGCTTCCCCAAAATGTTTGGTGATTGTAATGTATGCATACACGCACAAAGTCTTTGATACTTCTCCCTCTAAGAGGTGGTTCTTCTTCCCCTCCCCAGGAGTCTGGGTTGGACTGTCATCGCTCCAATTCTAACAAATGGAGCTTGGCGAGGGAAAAGCAGAGTTTTTTCAGTGGAAAACTTGACAAATATCACCTTAACCAGTCAACAATGATAAGACATTGTTGTCATAGACTCTATGATATGATGCAAAGAAAGGGATACGTTGCCTCTGTCGTGAGAAAAAAATCAAACAAACCCAAATTGAGGACATTCTACAAAATAGCTGACCAGTGTTTTTTAAACTGCCATGATCATGCAGTGCTAGTGTACCAGATGATTTCTTAGTTTTGATAAATGGCTAAGCAACAGGTTAACCTTAGAGGAAGGTAGATACAGGGTTTAGAAGAACCTTTTCTACTATCTTTGCAACCTTTCTCTTAAGCGTTTAACAGAATGAAGATGCATAAAGTACATAGGAAAGCTTCTGTAAAGAAATCTTAAAATTAATCCTTGTTTACTCATTCACTTATTTATTCATTAAGTTACTCATTTACCCAGCAAAAATTTCTTGCCAGACACTGTACCAGTGCTGAGGATATAGTGGTGAGGAAGATAAACATGGATTCTTCCTTTGCAGAGATTGATACAGTACCTGGTTTGGTAAAAAAATACGTCATTTTTCCTTCACTCTTGATTTTGTTTAACCTATTTGTGAAAGACCAGTCTGATCATCTTTCATGATATGAGTGAGCCCATTGTGTAATCCTTCTTACAAACTGTATCCAGTGTTTTCTATAGGAAGGACATATTTATTACTTAAATTTTGAAGTTGATTTCATCTCCTTAGTTCCCAAGTCCCTTAAAAGCTTATCCCTATTACAGTCCATGCAAATTTGATGTTAATTCTCTAAATATTATGAAATCAGAGCAAGTATTTATGCAAAAGTTTTTTCATTGCAGTGTTTTTATTGAAAAAATTAGAAACCATCTAAATAGTGAGATGGCAAAATGACTTTAGTATATCTGTATAAGGAACTATAATACAGTCATTAAAATTATCAGATAAGTATTTGTATACTAGCACATATATATACCATATATGGAAAGGAAAAAGAATCCACTACAATATTAATAATCACTATCTGAGAGTTGTAGGATTATGAGACTTTTGTTTATACTTTATTTTGGTTTCTCTGCATGAATATATATAATTTTTACAATTAAACTAAAATAACAAAGTGCTAACTCTTCAGGGGTATTCTTAAAAATAGTGGTATATAGGATTTCTAATTCATGGATTGAATAGCAAAGGATTTTAATTAAAATGAGATAATTCCTAGAGCTCATGGAAGCTAGTCTAAATCTTCTTGAATAGCATAAAACACAATTTCATCTTAGTTTTATTTTTGTGCATTTTTTTCAGTATGTTTCCAAATGACACCTTTGGTTGTACACAGGATAAAACACTAAACACTGTTTGCAGAGCTGGTAGGTGTACCCTTGTACAGTATTAGTCCACGACATTGCTCCTTTCTCCTTGCTTGTCAATCTCAAGCATTAGAAGGTGTTTGCCTGTGTAGCAAGTGGGCAAACATTCATTGCTTATTCCTAGAAAGTACTGAGAGTCTCATTAAAAGCATTTGGAATCTTTTACTTAAAATTGATTACAAAATGATAAGCATCATCTCTCAGTGTCGGTTACTCTCATGTAGCCATTTGACCTAACGTGAACCGCTGTACCTGACATGATGCTGAAAACTGTGGCCTGGCCTACGTCCCTCTGGCCATCAGGTACAAAGATAAAGGCCTGCCTCTGCTCAGTCTTGCTGTATGCGCATGGATCTTTGGAGGCTGACCGAGACTAAGCCAGAGATCAGCCCATCATTAGAGCTGGAGGGTAAAGAAGAGCCATCTTAACATGGGTAAGAAGATGGAAAAGCACTAAATTACTCTTATGGTGAGTGAATGAGAGGCTGGAATCAAGATGAATAGAAGTACGAAGGCAAAAGCCAGGAATAGAGAAGGGAAGTAGAGACACAAGGGTTACAAAATGGGCAGCAGGATTTCTGCATCTGTAGTGTTTGCAGAACACATTCCTTTAACTTCCCTTAGGCTATAGTCAACCTTAACAGAGAAAACTCCTCCCCAAGTAGATAGGACTCCTAGCTCTGTTTTGTTCTGTAAGTAAAGCAACTTTATCCTTGGAAAACAAAACAAATTTAAACAAAGTCAGCTGACTTGCATGTTCTTAAAAAATAAAAAAAACTTCCTATAACACCTTAACTCCATTTGTTTTTCTTAATGCTTTTAGTTACAAGCATCTGAAGAGTAAAAGTTTGTGCTTTATAATCTACGTTTTTGGGCTGGGGATATAGCTCAGTGGAATAAGTGCTTGCCTGGCAAGCTCAAGGTCCTGAGTTTGATCCCCAGTACCGCCAAAAAAAAAAAAAAATCTACATTTTTCCCAAAAGTAGAACTCTTTCTAATTGAAAGATGGATAGAGAAAACAAAAAGTATAGATGAACCTACTACATCTCCTTAGATTTATTTAACACTTGCCTCCAAAGAACTCAAATATATTAACCTTGATAACATACGATGAAAGCAGAGCTCTTGGTCTTGAATTCCAGTGTCCACAGGGTCACCAGAAATGGTGTTGGACCCAGACGTATTTGTGAACACTACTATAAAACTTCATTGAGATCAACCAAACTAGATTCTGGAGTAGGTTAGGAACAACCCTGGTGACACAGTACATCTTGGAGTTCTCTCTTTGACCTGTTCACAGGCCTTTCACTGAACCTTGTTTACCATGCTTTTCTTGTGGTTTGTGACAGATAAGAACTGTATTGATTCTTAGCATCTGCTGGCAGTAACCTTTGAAAGGGCAAGCAATGCATCACCACAGAATTTTATCTATCAATATCAGAGTAATAGAAAGACAGGGATGACATCTAATCACAACACTGCTGGCAGACCATAAATCTGAGCTGATACGGTACTAGTAATGGGCAGTAGAATAAAAAGGGACATGAATTAACATTTGGATAAAGTCAGAGGTTTGTTCAGATAGGACAAAATATGGTCATGAGAAAAATCCTAGCAGGAATGGTCATCCTCACTGAGGCCTGGAGAAGTCAGGTAACCTGCCTGAGCTTATACGGTAAAGTAAGTGGTAGAACTGCTCTAAGCCTTAGTTTCCTCATCCATGATTATAAATATTTCATGGACAGTACAGGATTCAATGCTAATGCGTATGCCAGTTTTCCAAGAAAGTCTCTGAATCAGAAGCAGCAGCATCACTTAGGAACCTGTTACTATTGCACCTTCTTGGCCCCTACCCACACCTGTAGAATTAGAAACCCTGAGATGGGGCCTAGCAACAAGCCCCCTAGGTGATTCTAGTGCAGGTGACAAAATGTGAGAACAATGTGTGTAAAACCAAGACAGTGTCTGGCTTGGAGCTAGACCCAAAGAAGCAGCATTTGATCGGTGTTTTCATTGTTCCTATTACTTGGTTCTACCCCTTACACAAATTCTTCTGGTGTACAAGTCCTACCTTCCTTACATTCTTATTCACAAGTGATAGTATTTGATTAACAAGCAAATGAAAAAAGTTGTGTCACGTAAGTGGTAAAAGTGAGCAGCTTTTGGCTTATAAAGCTCTAGACATGTAAGCAGTGTGATAGCACCAAATATACTAATCCCTACCTTCCCAGATGTACGTGGCTGTAAGGTACCACTGTTCTGGAGGTGAAGTTTCTAATATGTGCTGTAGACCTATTTAGTGCTTCTGACGTGTTAGAAGCTTCCAGCCTGGACAGAGAATAGTGCTACAATTTAATAACCTAAATGGAGTCTGTCTGATTCTGCAAAGAAATGGCCTTGCGTGGGGCCCAGAATATATAGTCCCTTCTGCAGTTATGTTCACAGTATTTTTAATCATTTCATGTTTTTATTATATCACAAGTACAAGGTGCTACAAAGAGTACCTGGTGTTGGCAGTCACTCAAAAATTGACAAATCTAAAAAGTGAATGGAACAGCAAGTAGCCCATTAGGGGTTTTCTTTTTCTTCCTTTTTTTTTTTTTTTTTAAAAAAAACTTCTTAAAAAAGAAAAACTACCTTATAATGTTAGAACAGTTGATTTTAGCATGTTATACATGAAAAGTAGCAGCAATAAAGTTCCTCAATTGTTGGTGCTTTTTCTGCAGAAATTATGGCTGTGCACAACTGTGGGGGTTTAACTGTGTTTCCATGAAGTACATAATTCATGCTCTAAATGTGACAAGCATGACTGCCCATAAACCTAACGACTTTTTTTAAGAGACCAAAATTCAGAACATTATTCTCTCTGAAACTGCACTTTAGTAACCCAGCAGAAAACTATTCAGAGATCTGCTCCATTGCAGTAAAAGCGTCTGGGAGTGCCAGTGGCTTTAAAAAAAAAATTGCTGAAAGCTTTCATATAAGAACAAATTTGTTAGAGGGGTGAAGAGCAAACCAATTCCAATTGCCATGTGTTAAGGAAAAGTAAGATCAGAAACTAGAACTTGGCTTTGACCATTTTGCTATTGCTTCTACCCACCCACAAAAAGTTTATTGGACGCTTACCCAGTAGCCAAAATAATAATTGTTCTAGTTGAAGTTCTAGGTAAATTTCAGAAATATAGGAAAGAAGTTCTGTAGACCGAGAATCTTAACTCAGAGGTGATTTCTTTGCTTTCAAGGGAGGTGTTATTGTCACCTACAAGCCACTGCTAAGGATGCGATTAGCCTGCGTCCAGACAGCAAGGCACATTTATTTCTGCTGCTGAGAACAAGCCAGTGATCCAAGCTGATCCATGGACGTTCATTAAAAAAGTAGTGAAAGAAGTGAAACCGTTGTTTACCTTTTCTTCCCCTGGGCATTCTACAAGGCTCTTTCCAAGCCCGATTCTTTCTGCCTCCAGCTCAAGACTCTTATTATTTCTCTTAAACTTTGGTGTATGCCGTTACCTGTATTTTTGCAGTAAGTTTTATCTGCTAGACAGAGTGAAAAGGCCTACTATAATAGGCAGTATAGCTTTTATTTTTTTCCTACCTCCAAATCATATAGTTGAATTTCATCACTTTTGTAACACATCTCAGCGGCCTCTTTTCAGTTTTCATTTTGGACCACTTGCTTTATTTCTCGATTTGCTGTTTTTGTCTTCACTGGCTTAACACTCGCAAAACCAAAACATACAGGAAAACCAAATAAGAAAAAATTTAGGTAGGATACTATAGCATGTAAACTGACAAGCCCTACCAAGTGTCACAGCACTGGCTAGAACTAGTTGTTTTTGCAGCTAAATGTAGAATAATATCTTCGCTTTCGTCACGATCAGCTAGTTGCTTTAGGAGAGGATTTTTCTTTTGTGCGATTGTTGTATACAACTTGAGAAAAAAAAATCCTACATCCTGTTTCCTGATGACTTTATGAGTGAGCCACACCAGTTTATCTTCATGCAAACGTGAATTTTTAAAAAACAAATTTTTGAACATGTGTCTCCCTAGAAATTAATTTCACTTGGTAGTGGGGATTTATGACCTCCTGTAGTCTATGCCTTACTAAGATTCACCTGTGCCTTGAAACAAATTGGCTAGTAACGTGCCTCTTCCAGTTTCATGTTTGTAATGGCTGTGTCTGTATAAGGGAGTGGTGAGAATTAACACACTGTGGGCCAGAGCTCCTCAAACTTGAATGATTACAGGCATTATCTGAGTCTCTTGCTGCAGTGCACACTCTGCCTTATTAGATCTGGTGTAAATTTGAGATTCTGCATTTTTAACAATCCCCTAGACATTGCCAAAATGCTGATCAACCACACTGAATAAGCAAGACCCCAGAGAGGGTGGGTTCAGCTGTTTCATAATTTTGATACAAGTGGGTGCTACCAAAGAAAAAAGAAAAAAAGCACCTCAGTACTAATAAGCATTGATAAGAATATATGTCCTTTTCTTTCTAAGGTGTGTCTGTCTGTCTGTTTGTCTGCCTGTCCATCCATCCATCCATCTACTTACCTACCTACCTACCTAATCTTTTTGAGACAGGGTCTTGCTATGTAGTTCAGGCTGGCCTTGAACTCACTACATAGCCCAGCCTGACCTGAAACTCATGCAATACTGCTTCAGCCTCCGAAGTGCTGGGGTTATAAATGTGTGCCACCAGGCCCAGCTTCTTAACATCTTTTAAAAGTTAGCTCTCTACTGCCTTCTTAGCCCACTAAACATCAGTTGGAGTTGAGCAGAAATAACTAAAGAATGCATGAGCTCCCGTTAGTTGAAAACTGGCTGATGCTAACACTCAAGTGCCTAACCCGGGCTCCTCCTCCTTCTCTGTTCTTTAGACCTGATCTCTGCTCTATGTTCTCCTTCCCTGTATTCTTTTACCTGACTCTCTATCAGGTCTTGAGTGCTCGCAGTGCAGCTGAAGTCTCTTAACTGATCTTTCTGTCTGGGGTCCCTACCCTGCTCCTAGAAGTTATCTTTCAGATCATATCACTACCTAGATTAAAATCACTTAATGGCTCCCTATTAATTACAAGATAAAAGTGCAAATTCCTTGGCCTGGCATACAATGCCCTTCAATATGGCCCTAATGACCTTTCTTTCTAGATAGCATTCTTTCATTCCTCTTCAGGGCACAGTGTATACTTTGTCTTGCTCTAAATATGCCATGACCCTGGCAAGGTCTCCTTCCTTTCCCTTCTCTAGAGAATCCACACCCACACCTTGTAAGTGGATCCTTCCTTCTCCATGTAACCATAGCACCGTATAGTGCTAGTGTATAGTGATTAAAAAATGTCACACATTGTGTTGTCATGGGTGGGGGCTTTCTTTCCTTGCAGCATGAAGAACTTTGTTAGAAATAAACTGTTTTCTGGGAGGTAGCACGTTGTATTGGGCATAGCTTGTTTGTTTTATTTTTCAAGCCCTTCCGAGAACTTTTGAGATAAAATGTTGGCTTCAGAATAAAATACGCAAAAAATTTCAAAAGCAAAACTATGAAAGTCCTTTAAAATGTATAACTCAGAATTACATTTAAAAAGGTATAGAGGGTAGGACGAGGTGGCCGAGTGGTTAAGGCGATGGACTGCTAAAAAGGTATAGAGGAATATCTTAATATCTTTTGATGTTATATGGAATTATCTCCAAAAATGAGAGGGACTGGGGTTTACTAGAAGGTCCTAAAACAACCTTTCAATAACTTCATTCAGCAAACATTTCTTGAATACTTGCCCTGTTAGCAGACACTGTTCTGCTTTGGGGATACAAAAAGGAATAAGATAGTGCTAAAAATAATTAAAAGAATAGGATAGATAATTAAAATTTATATTGGGATAGAAAGAGGAATGTGATAGGAGCTAAAAATAATTAAAATAACACTAAGCTTTGTGTGTGTGTGTGTCACACAACTGATTTGCTAAACCTCCTGCTATATATGTGGATGTGGCTCAGATCCACCAGGTGAAACTATTGGGGTCTCAAAATAACCTACCAAAGGAAATACTGCATATTATACCCATTTTGCATGTGAAAAACCTAAGGCTTAAGAGAGCTTAAGTAATTGGTTCAAGTTCTGGCTAATAACTACTAGAGCTAGGATGGCATCCAGACCTCAGTCAAGTGAAAGAAATAGCCCTACAAGCAAGTGATCACAGGGTAGTTAGCATACAAGAGCTGAGACACATAGGACTCACTGTGTTAGAAGTCAGGAAAGCTGGGGAGTCACCAGAGCTTCCTGGAAAAAGCTAATGGCTTTGTGCTTAACCCACAGAGCCAGGAGGAATTCCTCCATGGTCAGTTTTCTTTTATTAACACATTAATAATAGGTGGGTTTGATCAAGTCATAAAATAAAAAATGTATCAGTAGGAAACTCGTGCCAATCACCGAAAATGTATTGATTTGCTTCCTATATTCAAGGGTACATTTTTACCCAAGAACATCTATTAGTGTCAGAGTATAATTGTCAAACTAAATCAAATATTATCATTAAATTTTGTCTGTGCACTTTTCTTTCTTCCAGTGTCAAATAAAAGGGGGAAATCACACCCCCTCATGCCACCACTTAGTGAAGGTTAGATTTCTAGAGACCTCAAACATCCTAGACACACCCAGGAACTCATTAGTAAGCAAGAAAGGCCTTAACACCCAGTGGCTCTCTCAGAGCTCCTGTACTTAGAAATAGAGGAAGGAATTATCTATAAAAAGTGACAGTCAGCCTCAGAGGCAAGCAGCAGAAGACATATGCAAGCCTAACAGGTGAAGGAGGTTGGAGAAGAGCCAAACAGTCCTGTGCATTTCACTAAATGGTAGTGTCCTTCCTCAACTGGAGAACAGGACAAAGGAAGTGGAGGAGTTAACAGTCTGTGGAATTTTGGTTTCATTTCATTTAGTTTTAATTTTGGTATTTGGAGAGAAATTCAATTGCATGGAAAGCTGACTTCTGTGGACCATATTTCCTTGGGCTGTTAGGTATCTGGGAGGTTGACTGTTGAGCTTTCCCAAGGAAATGATGGTATGCTACATTAGAAGTCTAATACTGGTCACCTTTCATACCCTGAAAATGAGGCAGTTGCTCTCTGGACTAATTGTGGCCTATACAGAAAGGCAAGAAACTCAGAATATGGCATGTGTGTAATGCTGTACACTGAACCCAATTTCAAATATCCAGTTCTCTGGCTACATCTCTGGTTGGCCTTATATTTTTCATTTGTATGGTGATTTTAGTTTACAACTTAACATAAATGGTTCATGAAGATGCTTTAATTTCTGCTTTTTAGTTAGCTTGAGAATAAAATGAATAACAGCTATACCTCTGAAAGTGAAACAAAAGTCCAGCAGATGATAGAAGATCATAAAAGGGCCCTAGTAATAGATCCAAGACTGCATAGATGGAGATGCTGAGGAATGATTTGCAAAAGATCAGAATCCTCTATTTAGCACTTTTGGAGCTTAAAAAATACTTTGATATGCATTTCCTTACTTGAGTCTCTTAATAACCCTATAAGAGAGATACCATTTGCCCACTTAAAAATATAGAAGCAGATTTAGAGTTTCTCCATAAGACAGCTTAGAACTGCACAGAAACGACTTTTCCAAGTGTGACGGTTTCCTCAGTTCTCCTTTGCTTCTCTCTTACCAGTGAAAAGCAAGTCACGAACAATGTCCTTTTCTCTTACCTGTAATTTCAGATATGATTAATCAGCAGCCCTCACTTGGATGGTACTAATCAAGTTATTTTATAATGGCACAAATTTGGATAGTTACTATGCATGTCTGATCGATGCAGGCTTTATATCAGGGAGTCAGCAAGCATTGGACTAGAATCTGGAATCTCATTGGGCCAACAACTTCTTATGCAATCCCTTCATCAAATTCTGGAGTAACAGACCTTTCCAACTGTAAGGTGTTTTTTCTCCCGACTCAGCTGAAACCAGCAACTTAAGAGCCCAGAGGTTAAAAAAAACACCGCTTGCTTTATGACTGACAGATGATATAGGGACCAGCTCACCAATAAGGGCTGTAGTCACAGAACCCAATTTTCCAGCTAAGAAATTATTGTTTCATATAACAGTCCCAAGCTGTGTGGCTTCATGGTAGGACATATAAGTTGAATGTTGTGGCATTATTCAGCATGATGATTATCATGGATTTACAGCTATTTTTTGAACAAACCATATTACGTGCACTTGGAATACTCTCTAGAATAAGAATATGAAACATCTACCCCCTCCCATTTCCACGTTTTCTGTTTCTGTAGTAATGTCAGCTGAAGCTGACATTCACTCTGAGTCCATATCTGATATCCTGTCAGCTCTAAGCTTTAAATTTGGAAGATTTTCAGTGGCTCTTGTTGGCAGAAAAAATGGACGAGTCGATGGAGAGAGACTGCTACTGCAGCCAGATCTCAGTCACATAGCCTGTCGGTACCAATGAATGCCCTTGAAGCAGGTACTGTGCATGCCTGAAGTTGGAGTTGAGTTGCCTTTTGAATCTGTATCATTTGGCTAAACAGACATCTCCTCTCTAAATACTAAAGACCCAATATTTAGGCTCTGGATATGAGCTAATTCTATCACTGTCGCTTGTCGGAGCATTTGGATTGCTGATAGATGGGCTGTTTGACTTTAGGTTCCTTTCTATGCTGACAGTGCTACTTTGGTTTTATTACCAAGTCATATGAATGAGATACTGTAGAGTCTTCCATTAGTTCCCCTCCATTCTTTTAGCATCATAAAGTTTAATGTCTTTTCAGCTACCTCATTAATATGGCATAATTGGTAATAGCACCCTATCTAGAGTTAGGCACACCTATGTTGAGATATTAATCCCAACTTACTTAACATGTATGAGTCTTAGTTGTCCTCTCTGTATAATGGGGTGATAGTAAGATACCAAACCACATAAAATTGTGGTGGGGTTTAAATGTGAAAAAAATGAAACATATTGCATGGAACAGAAAACATTTTTAAAGTATATTAGCTATTGCTATTATGAAGATGATTTAAATAATGTCCCCCCCAGATACAGTGAGAGTTTTCTTGATATTAAAAAAAAAAGTAATAGGAGCACTTTGGGAGAGAAATAATTTGTTTTTCTTGGCTCTAGATGTGGAGAACAGCAACCATTTCCCTTTTCTTCAGTGTGTGCAGTAATTATTGTCACATGTTATAGCAGTTGTGAACTTTTTAAAGCCATAGAGGCAAATGTAAAGAAAAATAGCTGTAGCTTTTACTGAGTTGAAGCAAAAAGTGACCCAAGTTTAATCGTGGTCCCTCTTACCAAAAAAAGAAAAATGATACTAAATTGGGTACTTAAAAGCAAAGTATAAAAAGATAAGAAAAATACATGCACCTTCTCCATTGAGACTGACATTCTACAGAAATTCAATTTAAAGAATTTTGTAGCACAATGACTAGTAAAGGTGAGAGTTGTAAATAGTGTACACCGGTGATGCTCAGTTTAGGGGAATTGAGAAGGATCAATTAAGTAGAAATGACCACAGCAGGGTCAAGCCATCTCCATAGCTTTAAAATACTACAGATTTTTTTCATGGTTTTAGGAAAAGGCAGCATTGTATTTTGTATAGAGTGGGAACACCCTAGAGGCTGATGCAGGGCACATACTAGGTAGTGTGGCCTCTAATCTAGTATTCATGCCTTTTGTTGTGATGTTCAAATATTTTTTTTTTTATTTTAGAAACATAAAAGTACAAAAACATATTGACAAACAGACACCCATTATCATAGAAAATAGTACAATCACAACTAATCTATAGACAAGGTGATATGGTCTCAACAGTAGTTGTTGCTTTATCCATTGATATCTTCGAATTGTAGATGTATGGACCCATATACAGATATGCAAATTTAGTCAGACA
>PVLD010030764.1:0-16482 GCA_004027595.1 Dinomys branickii
CTCAACAAAATACTGGCAAATAGATTACAGCAAATCATAAGGAAAATTATACACCACGACCAGGTAGGATTCATTCCAGGAATGCAGGGATGGTTCAATATTCGCAAATCAATTAATGTAATACACTATATTAATACAGTCAAAGACAAAAACCACATGATCATCTCAATAGATGCAGAGAAGGCTTTCGATAAAGTCCCACATACATTCTGTTAAAAACCTTAGAAAAAATAGGAATAGATGGCCTCTACCTCAATCTGATCAAAGCCATCTAAAACAAACCAACAGCCAACATCATACTAAATGGACACAAACTGAAAACTTTCACTTTAAAGTCAGGAACAAGACAAGGATGTCCATTGTCACCACTCCTATTCAACATAGTTCTGGAAGCATTAGCCAGAGCAATCAGACAAGAGAGAGAAATAAAAAGAATAAGGATAGGAAAGGAAGAAGTCAAACTATCACTATTTGTAGACGACATGATACTATACATGGAGGACCCCAAAAACTCCACAAGAAAACTCCTGGAATTAATTGACAAATTCAGCAGCGTAGCCAGGTACAAAGTCAACACCCAAAAATCAATAGCATTCCTGTACACGAACAACAAACAGACTGAGAGAGAAATTGAGGAAAACATACCTTTTACAATAGCAACCAAGAAATTGAAATCCTTAGGAATCAATCTAACAAAGAATGTGAAAGATTTATTCAGTGAAAACTACAATACTCTGAAAAAGGAGATTGAAGAGGATTTCAATAAATGGAAAAACATACCCTGCTCATGGTTAGGAAGAACTAACATTGTAAAAATGGCCATACTACCAAAACTCTTGTACAGATTAAATGCAATTCCCATCAAACTACTGTTAACATACCTCACAGACCTAGAGAAAATATGCCTCAAATTAATCTAGAACCAGAAGAGACTCCGTATAGCAAAAGCAATCATGGGCAATAAGGACAAGTCAGGTGGAATATGTGCACTTTTATATCATGTTTTTTAAATTACCACCTAGTAAATGATATTTCAGGCCCAGGAATATTTTTTTGGTTGCATGTAATAAGTGTCCATGATAAAACATATTGGCTTAATTCATGTATATAGTAGTTGTCGATCACATCAACTTATTTACATATGTGTCACAAGGTTTTATCATTTCTTAGTGTGAACACACTCAAAATCTTCTTCTATAGCTATTTTAGATACGTACCACATTATTGTTGGCTACATTTGCCCTACTGTGCTGTAAATTGTTTTACTCTACATCGTACTTCATTGCCTAAATACCATCCATCAGCCTGTGCACAGCCCCCACTATCCGTTAACCACTATTCTAACCTCAATGTCTATTGAAAGAGCTTGTTTAGATTTCATATGAACAAAATTTTGAAATAGGTAGAAATGACTTCTTTCACCCCACTGAATGAAGACACAGGAGTTACAAGTAACTGTTGTAGTCCTGCTATCTTGAAAATGCAAAAAATAAGGACCACTTCTGTTAGGTCAAAGTTTAATGTATGGATATATGGTGAATTTCATGTATGATCCTAAAAGCAAGAGCTATTAAATATAGTCACAGGCTCAAGATCCTTCCTCCTCAGCAGTGACACCATGGGAATGATATGGGGGTCAGTTTGCTTCCTCACAGAGTACCTTCAATTCAACCATCTACAGCTGTCCTGCCCTGCAGCCTCATTTCAAAAATATATGAAATTATACCAGCATTCATATCTTCCAAATGATAAATGACATTAGTTTTCAGTTATTCAGTCCATTAGGTCAATTGGTCTTAAAACCAGCCTTATGAAGTAAGTCTTACTGTCACTGTTTAGAACTACTGCAGTTGAGCTGTGGGAAATTAAATGGCTCTTCCAGGATAATACAGCGAATGGACAGCAGAGTTGGATTTGGAAACTATGGGCCAAAATTTCCATACCCTGTATCAGAACAATACTTACCCGAGCAAGAAATAAAAGAAGTTTGACAGTAAGTATCATACTTTTTAGAAAGTCTTACAGAAATTCATAAATCAAGTCAACCTTGTCCCATGTCTCAGGTTTTCATTCTTTCCTTCTCTGATACTTTTCCTGTCTCTGATTTCTAACTCCTTCTCTTCAGGAATGACAGAATAAGCCAACTCCTAAAATAGCTTTCTCTGAATATTATATGGAGAAAGAACTTTGTCCAGCTCCTACTATCAAGTTCAAAAAATGATATGTCTGTGTGGATTGACCACATATCACAAAGGTATCATTCTGGTCAGGGTTCTTCCTCGTAGGGAAGAATCTGAGTGAGCAGAGAAAGGATACATAGAATTTGTCTTGAATCTTCCTCTCAGTCTTACCCTGAATCTGACATTGCTCTAAAACATGAAGTCTGCTTGATTAATTGTTAAGTAACTGAATTCTAACACTTTATGTCTTTAAAGGCCCCAACCATTCTATATTCCTTCGAAGGACATTTTAGAAACACAAAAGAAAAATTATTTTTTCTCAAAAAGCTGCAGAAAAATGCAATAGGTGATCAAAACCTATGGTGAACATTCAGTTTAGAAAAAGGGTTACAGTGAAAGACGTATTGCCGTCAACCCCCCTCAGAATACTGCCCCTCGTTTTGAACTCACTTATCATCCTCGTCACTGTCTGAAGAGGTTCTACAAGTTCTTTTTACAAAGACTTGGGAGGTGTAAAAACAGAGTGAATGCAGATACTGAATGCGAACCCAGATAGAAGATACTGTGTCCATGTGGGTTAATATAATGTAAAAGAAACATCGTTCGGGTGGGGGTGTTGGTAGTGGGGAAGACTACCCCTGTGTGTGGAGAGAGGATTCACTGTGCAGCATTTATCTTGAATCTTAACACATCAATAGAAGATGTGTCCTCGTCCACTATATTCACTGGACCTGGCATTATGCAAATTCTGGCTCTTTCACAGAGTCAAAATGGCTATGAAAGGTAGAAACTTTGAGTCATTTCAGGACATAGAGGGAGACACTCCAGTAAAACTAAGGGCATTGGAAAAACTGTCAGTGTAATATTATCATATTGTTTTTCTTCCTCATAAAAATGGGAAACAGAGAAAGAATACGTGATTTTAGAGCTAGGTATCGTGCTTCACACTTGTAATCAGTACTACCAGAGAGGCTGAGGCAGGAGGACTGCAGATTTAAGGAGAGGACTGGCAACTCAGGGAGATCCTCTCTAATAATAAAAGACTAAAGCTAGAGATTTTTCCAAAGGAGATGGAGGAACCCATCAGTTAAGCGACAATTTTGCCAGCTACTCCTCTGACAGAGGACTAAGGTATAGAATTTACAGGACAGAAAACATCAAACCTCCCAAAGTAAAAGAGTCAATCAAAATATGAAATATATAGATGCTTTTCAAGTGAAGAAATGGCTAATAAATACATGAAAAATGAGTACTGAAGCACATAATTTGACACTCAATATTTACATGAATCAGATTAAATAGATACCTGTTTATTTACATAAGTATTCTTCAAACATTTTAATGATTCTTAATTATAAATAGCCTACTAATTTAATTGCAATGGATAACTTGATTTTGTTTGTATATGGACAAATGGACAAATCCTGATTCTTGTGATATTGATTGCTGTATTGTGGCTGAGCAAATTTTCTGTTCATGAGATAGTATTAGCCGGTGTAATGTCTCTGCTTTGACAGTGGTTTAAGGTTCTTGGGACACACTGTTTTTTCTCAGCCTCCAATGTCTCCCTTTTCAAAATTATTCCCTTAGGAATGTCTTGTAATATTAACACTTATTTTTTTATTTTACTTTATTATCATAAGTTTGCAGTTCATAGTGTGAACGTGCTTTGTGAGAATTTGGTACAAATACATAACACATCTTAATTCATTTTTTTATTCCCTTTCCCTTCTCTCCTCTGGCTACCACCCATGCCCACTTCCTTCCTTTATTTTATTTTTTTAATGTTTGCAGTACATGGTGTTTACATGGCTTGAGTGCAGTTGGTACACGTGCACAGCACATCTCAAATCTTTCTCTTCACCCCTTATTCCTCTCTCCCTGACCATCCCCCAATCTCTTGATTTCTTTCCCCTCCGAAAATAATGTCTCTCCCACTTCCTATTATCTACTTTTCACTTTGCTCTGTGTTTTTATTTCTGCTTTTCTCATATAAGAGATACAATGAGATAGTTAAGCTTGTGCATCTATTTAATTTAACATCATTTCTGTGGAAAAAGTGTACACTGTCAATTCCAACAGAAGGGAGCAAATTGGTGACTTCACAATCATTTAATAAATTAGCCAAGAAATTTCGCTATTATTCTTGAGTTATTCTTCCCACTACTTGTAGATACAAGTAACTTTATTCTGAGGTGTTTTGATGACACAGAGGTGTTAATTAATAAGATCCACTGGGTTTTCCATTCTATCTAAGATGATGAGGTTTGTACATAAAGATATTCCCATGTCTGTGGTTTGCTAATTATATTCTTCACAGTTTTGAATACTGCAATTCATACTTAAATTTGTTATGTACTTTCAGTTTGAGGAGGTAGAGAACTCTTTCCATGTACTCAGATATCATGAGTTAGAAATACTTGTAAAAGTAGAAATTTATAGTAATTATATTCATGAATAGAAATGAATGTCATTACACATTTTTATGGAAATCACTTATATAACTAATCACTAGCATTGAGATATAGGCAATTTAATCTAAATTACATAACCAGAATTATAAATATAAATGGACACTCACTGCTAGAAGTATGATAAAGGCTTTAAAAGGTAATATTAATGGTGACCAATTTCCTTTTAAATTGTTTTCGTAAGATTTCATTTTAAGTTGATGTATTTATAGTTTCTGTACTTTGCAAACTCAATAAACAGTTCCCTAGATTATGATTTAGTGTAATAATTTACTGAATAAATGTATTACATGTTCAATTTTTCTAGAGCTTTCTCCCTAAGGAGTTTAAATCATATTTATAGAAGTACAACTAATTTTTAATGGGCTCCTTTGAGAAAAAAGAGTTAGAAAGAAAAAAATCCAAGAAGCAAAATTTATAGCAACAGGCTGATAGAAAACAGCATTGGGGAGTGTAGTGGTATATTTTGCACTTGTACCACAAAGGGTAAAGGACTTCCTTTTATTTTTATTTAAAATTAAAAGTCTATTAAGAACTATTCTTAAATACTGGTAGATCTGTCATATGTAAGGATGAAGAAAAGTGCCTACACTTGCAGAGATTACTAAGCCTTAATTTAACAAACGCTATTCAGAGTAACTCATTCCTTCTGTGAAAGAGTTTATAGGTACTTAGAACAGAATTAACACTTAGGTATTAGCAATAAAGTTGCAAAGATAATTCCTGTAGCTGGAAACCTATCCTTTCTAGTGATGATTGTGCTCTGCCTTGTGCTCAGTGGTGTGTTCATTCACAGTGGGTTTAAAATCCTTGAACCTGTCTGTAAAGTGAAAAGAACTCCAGATAAAAATTGATCATAATAGAACTGCTAAATCAGCCTACTTTTGAGTAGTTAGAGGGCATTTCGCTGTAAGTAACAAAGTATCCCCAAAAGCCATGAAAATAGGATTGAGATGGGAATTGATGGAATGGTTTGTGCAAAAGAAAGGCTTTGATACTTGGTGACAGAAATTCCCAGATTACTCTTGTGTATTTAGCAGCAATAGCAAAAAATAAAACATAATTGCCTACGTGGCAACATCTAGTACAAAGTTAAGGTTGTTCACATTCTATAACATATATTTCCTATAAGAAGATGCAGTAAAGGTAGGATTTCCCTTGTGTAGACATTTTTCAATAAAAATATGTTTTTTCAGGACTTTGTAAAATCAATGTAAAGATGTCAATAACAACAAGAAAACATCCTGAGATACACTGAATGCTAATAAATCAGCAATTACATATAAAGTTGAGAAAATAATTGCTTGTGATGCCAAAGAACCCAGCTAGTCTAACACATTTTTGAGATGTGATAGAACTATCAGAAAAATATAATTGTTGTGAAAAAATGCTAATTCTTGGATTCAGGCTTTGGTTAACAGAGAAGAAAAAATATGTAAAGATTTTTGTATTGTACGTGGGAATTTTTATAGGTCTAAAGAAGTGAGGATGGACGCAATGCACAAAGGAACAAAGAGTTGTTTTCGGAACACTTCTTAGATTTCTATCATTCTTTATTCTCATTTCCCCATCCCATGTCTCTTGCTTTATTTAATTAAAGATAGAAGTTTTAAGTTAGTCACACGTCTGATAAAACCCCTCTCTCCCTTTCCTTAAGCTTACTTTTTACCTCTTTCTTTTCTCCTCTATGAAGGAATTGGTGTCATTAAAATCTCCATCAGCTTTCTTCTAAGAAGCTTGATCAAGAGCTCACAGGTAGCACTTCCTTTTCCATAGCCTTGCTTCACTCAAACTTTCATTGGATTTCTCTTCGCCCCACTGATGCTGGAAATTTCTTCTGTACTCACCCTGAGCGAGCACTAAAATATACGCTCCTGACCAGCAAACCAGAGAGTGGACCTTGTTGCAGTTTTGGTGTTTTTGAGGGGAACAATACAGGATACATAATTTGTAGGACTATTTTATAATAGTCACCCAAAGAATCATATACAAAGAGAAGGTAGGAAATCTGTCCATACATTAAAGACCAAAAGAATCTAGCTGGGGCCCTGGATCCCATAGCAAAGTCCTGCACGAATCCAGTTGAAGACCTAGAGTCCGTGGCAATGCCCCGCACAAGTCCAACTGGAGGCCAAGGTCCCTTGACAATGTCTCATGCAGGCCTGTTTCAAGGATCTGCGCTGGGAAAGCCCAAAGGTCAGTGGTGAAAATTAGAAAGTCTGTGACAGCGGGATGAAGGATCTGTGCTATCAGTCTGAGGGATCTGCACTGGAGCCAGGAAGCGAAGCTCAAAGTAATGACCAGAGCTCTCCAAAAGTACCACCGCCATCCTCAGTGATAGCAAGGTCCAAATCTCCTGAAATGATGAAAACAGCCTAGTCTATATCAGGAAAACCAGCGTGACAAGCTTCTCCAGGAGACTGAACAGTGCACTATCAAGACCAGAGCTTCCCCAAAGTGAACCATAGTCATTCTCAGTGACAACAAGGTCCTGATCGCCTCTGATGATTAGAAAAGCTGAGTTCATCAGGAAAGTCAGCATGACAAGCTCCAGCAGATAAACCAACATCTCCTCACAGGTTCTCAACAGCTTCTCTTCCTCTCCAGTTTTGCCTCTTAGGCTGCCGGCATCAGTCCTCAGGTGGGCCCTCCACACCCAGCACCACACTGCTTCCATTCAGCTGGATGTTACAAGTCGACTGTGAGTTGTCAATCTACCACAGGTCTATCAGACTCCTCTGTCATCCTGTCTATTCACTCTCTTGTCTGGTCCTCTTTAAAGTTCCCACAAGCCTTGGTTTTCATT
This sequence comes from Dinomys branickii, assembly GCA_004027595.1. Lineage (NCBI taxonomy): Eukaryota > Metazoa > Chordata > Mammalia > Rodentia > Dinomyidae > Dinomys > Dinomys branickii. The sequence continues at coordinate 7,458 of PVLD010030764.1, forward strand.
TACTAGTACAGAAAATCCCTTTGCATTTTGATTCTGAGAGACTGGCAGATGTCTGAGATTTAGAACATTTTCCATATTTCTTATTTAAATGTAAAAACAAATTTGACAGGTTCTGGTGTTATAACTCATGCTAAACGCTGCTTGCCCCTAAACCTTACCATTTACACCCGGGTTTCCATGCCAGTTTCCCAATCCTTTATGTACTTCCTGGCTGGGCCAATTGGAAGCTGTGCTTGGTGGGTCACAACTCCTAATACAGACATAATTTGCGGTGTTGTTGTACCATAAGGACTTATTCTGACTTAATTTAATGAGTCTCTTCTCTTTTCTTACCTGCTTGAGGAAGACCCTTCCAAAATGAAAGTCTTTTCAGTCTTCTTTGAGTGGGGATTGAATATCTGATGCCTACTGGCCAGAAGTTTTCCTAGCATTTTCCTGGTAATGAGGATCTTCGTGACTTTTTGCAGGAGGACTTGTAGTGACAGGAACACTAACATAGAACCCTGTGGGTCATTTCCACCTCGTTGCCCTTCATCTCCTCTTCCCCCACTGTACCTATGTTCTGCAACTGTAAGAACCACGAATCCAGTATTTTGCTAAATGGCAGAACTTGCAAGGCATGGTTTAAAACTTTAATTTACCCTCTGGGGTGCTTGAGATTTCTCCAGATTGCATCATCTCTGGAGCTCTTAAATTGAGGGATACAGCACCCCTCTAAGTAGTGGGGAAACCAAAAATATGGTGGGTTAAAAACATCTTACTTGATTTCCTTCTTTCCATGTTCATTTTTGTTTCTTTCAGACTCTGTGTTGCCCAGTATGGCATTGGATTAAATTCTCCAATCTCTGTTAGTCTATTCAATAGAAATCAGGTTTTTGATAGGAATGTTAGTTTTTCATGTTGAGCTAAAATACTAAGCCTAAAGTCCAGACCTGTCCCTCAATTTATCTTTGATTTATTACTTTCATAAGTCCTGTTCATGCTCTTCCCTTTATCGTAGCTCTTCCCTGGCCTTTTGTGATTTCTCTTGAATTCTGGGTGGGTATGGTACCACAGATGAGGGCTTTGGCATGCCTGAAAGCCAGCAGCCAAGACCTGCACCAGCTCAAGAAAGATTACGGCTCCTATATATGAGGGATGCTGAATCCTCTGCACGTCCGGATGACAGAACCTGGGAAACTCTTCCCTAGTTGACCCTGAATAAGCTCAGTTCCCTGGGATTCTCTTCTAGAAGCAAATTCCTTCACTCTTGCAACTTTGGCCCTGTGAAGAGGGGTCTTGCTGATTCTTCATGCTTTCCAGTCCTCTTTTCCATTGCCCTGAGTCAAAGTATTGGACTTCTTTTTAATGCTACTCTTTCCATTAACAAAGCTGTCTTTAGCCCCAACTTTAAGTTGCTACCTTTCTGGCCACCAGAATTTTATATATATATATATATATATATATATATATATATTCAGCTTGGCTATTTAGTAATGATTCTCACTGTAATAGTGTCTGAAAGCAGTACCCATGCTGTAGCCTAAGTGCTGGAGTACACTGAAATTTCCTCTGCTGGATTAATTAATACATCATCTTAATCTCAGTGTCCCGCAAAATATCAGCTCATGGGTAAAAATTAGAGAGCTTTTCTGACTGTGCAACACAAATGGCCTTTCCCCAAATGTCAATGGAGTTCTTGTTCCCAATCAGAGCTGTGGAAACCTCTTCTTGCTCTCTGCATTTCTATAAGCATTCTGGTCCTCTGGGCTCTAACCAGAGTGTCTCATCAGTGTAAGCTTACACCATGCTAGGGCTTCTCCAACCCACATCTCCACGCCCTTGCAAACTCCTCTACAAGCCAGTCCAAAAGGCTTCCAACCTTCCTGGCCAGGTATAGTCATAGCAATGGCCATGTTCTTGGTACAAAAATCTATCTCAGTCACCTTTTCATTTTCGGGACAAAATTCCCAACACTCAAAACCTGAAGGAGGATTTATTTTGATTCATGGTTTCAGTTCATGGTCTCCTGGCTGGGTTTAGGAAAGGCACGGCAGAGGTCACTGCTGAAGCAAAAGTGCTCACGTCTAGTGGCCAGGGATGAGAGAGAAAAGAGAGGGGCCAGCGACAAGACAGCTCTCTTCCAGGTCACAAGTGCAGTGACCCTCCTCCAGCCAGGTGCCATCTTCTCACAACACATGCAGGACGGATCCACTGGTGAATACAGAGACTGCGCAAACATGTCACCTTCCACACCCATAAGAATCTGGGGGGCGTCTTAGATCCAAGCCACAACAGCACTCATCCTATTACTGTTCTTTCTTCCAGTCCCTGGAATACCCACTCATGCTATTGTGGTCAATTAAGCTCTACTTCTTCAGACCTTCCCTATTCTTCTTTACTTGAAGAAATCAAGCATATGTTTGGATCCATATGCCCCATAGAAGACATCTGTTATGTTTTTGTAGACATTAGTTGTAAGTCTAAAAAAATAGTTTCCTGTGGCAATTCATTCTTCAGTATGATAAACAGAAATCTACTTTCTTTGTTCCATGATACTCACCATTTCTTTACAAGCTCTCTATATCTTTTATGGGGTATTGGCTGACAAGAGCCATAAATTCTTAAGGAAATAGTTCCCTTCTTGTACCCTTAAATACATTATTTAGACCTCAAATTTTGTGCTGAGTGAAAAATTGTTTCCCTAGATTTTATCAAGACAATTCTTAACTACAACTCATTATGAAGCCAAGAGTTAGTCTAAGGACTTCAGGGGATAAATACCTATTGCAGAACTTCAGTTTTTACATCACTGTCTTGACATTCTCTTCATAATACATAATGAAGGAAATTGTACCTGAATGTTTCCAACTGGACATATCTCATAACACCATTTGAATCCAAAAAAGTACTCTCTTTCCTCTTTGTCCACTTGAGAGCCTTCTAAATTCTCTTTTCACCCCTCCTTATTTGTTCATGAGGGAGAAGGCATTTTATCTCAAAAAATAAGGAACATTTGAGGATAATAGAATACTTTATCATCATTCTAGATACAACACCTCAAGGTTTCCCTTCTGGCTTGCAAAGCAATAGCAGAAACTGCAAAAATCAGTTTTATCCAGAGCTAATCTTGTGTTACTTCATAACACCAACATGTATTTATGACACACAGGCCAGACCCTTCCCATATTGGAAAACATCCATCATGTTTCAGTCTCAAGTTTTGTGAAATTCTTCTGCTTTCTCCTCACATCACCACCCACTACTCTCACTAACCTCTCTCCCAACAGAAGGAAAACTGTCATTTCATCATGATAATGCAGCTTCAGTGTTTCCAGAGTTCAAATACACATCCCTCTGTAAATACAGAAGACTTGGAGCTCTTTGTTAGTGATTCTATAACTCAGAAGACATTTCCAGGCAGGATATGCCTTTATTATTTTCAACTATACATCAAATGTAAACTTTGCTTTCACAAAGCACAGGTCATTGAAATTTTAGCACATGTAACAGACTGCACTTGGTCTAAACATAAGCATGTTAACATCTATGTTTTCTAAATAGTTCATGTGTCATAGTCACTTTGGGCTTTCAGGTACACAATGCTAAATACTTAACAACTTAAAGGAAGAGAGCTTTGTTTTGGTTCACTGTTTTCATCCATCATCAGATGACTCCAAGGCAGAAAATGCATAAGAGAAAGAAAGTATGGATGAAGTCTTTTCACTGTATAGCAACCAGGAAGCACAAAGAGATGAACCAGGGACATAAATATATCTTTATAAGCCATGGCCCCAGTGATCTGCTTCCAACAGCACCCAGAGCCTAATGGAACAATCAGTTACTCGGCTCGTCAAGAAATGGATCCACTAATGACCACAGCATTCCCATCTTCTGGTCTCCTCCCACACAGATGGGAATTTAGGGAGAGATTTTAGATTTAAGCCATAACATTATGGTTTTCATATTTAAGTAAAAGAAGAGAATTTTGGGCAATGGTCAACAAATAAAACTGGAACAAAAACACCTTACCTCTTACACTCTATGGTATTGTAAGGAGAGACACCATAATGTGGAACTGTATGTAGAAAGCTAAATCTCCAAAATGAACTAAGTTGTATGGGAAATTGGTTGCCTGGAAGCTTATAAATCTGTACCAGTCTTACTAGAACTGGAAAATATTTCAAATACCCACTAACCAACCTGCCTTTTAATTAAATCAATTAAAATCTCCCAAATGAAAACGTAGAATGTGAAAGGTCCCGTGGAGGAAACAAGTGGGATATTTTACCTTCCCAGATGTCCTGGGGAGATACTCAGATGCTCAGCTGGCTCCCTCACTCAGAGCTGAGATTAGGCTCTCACCTTTATGAGGTCACTCACCATGAAAAGGAGGCACTAAACATATTCCTGTGTCAATTTTGGTGGAACATATTTTATTTGTCTCTGAGATAAAATGTATATTTTTGTACCACCTATTAAAGTTGAAACTATGATAAAACTCCAACTGTGAGACAAAGAAGGGAAATCTCTCTAGCAGGATCTTTAGTTCATCGGTAGTTGTATTTTATTCAGCTCTCCAAGTCTCCTGGATAGTTATCTTTCTATTTTACTATCATACATATATGAATTTGACAAGCTGCAATGAGTGACTATCTGTAATAATCTGGCTTTGGATGTAACTTTGGCTTCCTTCTCGCGGACACACCAATGTATTGTTCACAGGTGACTATTGTAAGTGTTCCTCCCAAACTCTGATACCTATACTTTCATCTAAATATTCAACCTACAAAATTGGAAGTTCACTAGATTCCAAATATGGTCTGTGCTAACACTTAAGGACCTTTTTTAATGTCCTATATTCTTCTTAACTAGCTGCATTTAAACATCAAAACTTGGTCACAAATTTAATAGTTATTGTATTAGTCACTCTAATAGTAGTGGAACAAAATACTCGCCACCTGCGAATTAAAGGAGGAAAGATTTATTTAAGCTCACAGTGTGTACAGTTATCAGCCCACAGTTGGTTGGTTCTAAGGCAGGTTGGCTGGACAGAGAGGCACGTCACAGGAGAAAGACTTCATGCTCGAACAGGAAGTAGGCAGCAGCAACAAGCACAGCAGCAAAGCTCCTTATGCCCCTATCTCATCCAGGCTAAAAGCCTTCTGGGAAGAGCCATCAACCCCAGGACATGGATTCTGTCTTCAGAGAATCGATTCAAAGACACCCAGAGCTGTGTAAGTCTGATCAGTGGGCTAATTCAGCACCATACATCCTTCAACACAGTATCATACCCTTAATCTACATTCACGTATCCTAGATGCAGCCACCTTTTAAAAGACACCTATGACCACATAAGTCTTTTGGGGAGAGATATCTAGGTACAAACTGTAATGCAAGGGCAGGGGAGCTAAGGGAAGGAGGGAAGCAGAGGGAACATTCCACGCTTCCAGGTCTCTACCTCTGTGACCCACCTGCTCTCCCAGTGGCACATTCCCCTATGAAAATATACATGGGTGAAGGCAGCGATGAAAATGGCAAACTCAATCCAATCACCTTCAAAAACTCCACCTCTGAACACATGAGGTTTTCAAGGGATATTTTAAATTCAAACCATAACATTCTGCCCCTGGCCCTTACAAGAATAATGTGCACCTGATTATGGAAGTTACATTTAGTCCATCTCTAAAAGTCCTCAAAAGCTTAATAGTTCCAGCATGTCTAATTCCAGAATTTCCTTTAAAACACAAAGCAAACTCTTAGCTCTAAGCTCTGATAAAAATAGGGAGGAGTCAAGTACCTCCAACATACCACTACACTCAGTGAACATTCCCATTGCAAGAGGGAGGAATAGGGCAAAAGAAGGAATATGGTCCAAGCAAGGTCAAACCCAGCAGGGCAAACATTAAGTCCTGCATCTCCATGTGCAGCCACCAGAGCACATATTTTTGAAATGTGAATTTCAAAATTCATGGGCAGCCCACTCCTGTGTCCTTTCTGGTTTCAACTTCTATTACCTCCCCCTTGTGTTCGTTCTGCTCATTGCCCATTGCCTTTCTCAGAGAATGTTCCTTGCTCCTAGACTCTTAAATGTCCTGAGGTCTCCTTTTGGGTTCCCTCTCACAGGTTCAGACCTTGCTTGCTCTGGCACATGCTTTCTCAGGCATCTGCCAAACCTCTATGGTCTTCCTTTAATATTTGAGTAGAAAACTTTATGACTGCACAACTCTTGTCTTCTGCATGTTTGCACAACCAGAACCATATGGATGATGTCAAGCTCTATCAGTACCCAGGATCCTTTGCACCATGGTTGAGGAGGCCACTGAGTTATGGGATGGACCTATTAGTAAGTGTCTTAGATAATCAATAATTATGAATGGAGCCCAAAGCATAAGATGGCTTTCCAACACGTGTATTCTGTTATAGAGGTTGCTGTGCCACTTGGGCCATATGATTCAGCCGGTCCAACGACATGTAAGATATCAGTGGCAAACAGGAATGCTATTTAAAACCTTAGGCAGATGCCCCATAGGTGAATCACAGTAGAACCTCTGATAATTTTGGAGGAAGGTTCTGCAATCTTATGGAGACAACTGTTCTCCTTTTGAGAAACAGCTCCTATAACGCTTTTGGTTCTAGTGGAAATGGAACACTTGATCATACAACACCAGCTTGTCATGTGATCTGATCTATCCCTCATGAACGGAGCTCTATCAGACCACCAAGTCATAAAACTGGATGTGGACAGCAACACCCCACCATTAAGTGGAAAAGGTACATACACAATTGGACCGAAGCACATCCTGAAGCTACAAGTAAATTACACAAGGAAATAGCCCCTACGTTCATGGTTCCATATCATACTAGATCACTTTTTGTCATCTAGTGTGCACCTATAGCTTCATAGGATGTAACCAATGATGGATGAACAGTAGACTAGGGCTTTCACTGCTCATGAGTTTGCATATCATAATGTCACCAGGCTAAGGTATTCAATGGCAGCACTGTACTTCCTTTCCATCATACCACTGAAAGAGTGTAATGAAGGAAAATCTTCACAGCAATATGGACTTTGGGCAGTGTGCCTGGTCATACATATTGTCACACATGTGCAATTACGACTGATTTATAATCTGTAGTCAATGATATTGTTAGATGGAGAGAATGGCTTGGGAAATTAGTAGTAGTAATATATGGAGGAGGTGTATGGTTAGTCTTCTTTGTATAGCCAAAGGAGATAAGGATATGTGTATCTCACGTAAAGTCTCACTAAAAATTTGGCCTTAGCAGATAAAGATCTTAGGATGACCTGTTCTGTAGATCACAATCAACTTTTTTTCTTTATTTTTTTTTAAGTATAATAAAAAAAAAAGATATTAACAAACATACACAAAGTAGGATAAGAATAGTACAATCGAATCTGAGTTACAGATAGGGTGACAGGGAATCATCAAAGGTTGTTGTATTACATATTGATAATTTCTAATTGTATATTCAGGAAAATAGGTATAGACATGCAAAATGGATCAGACAATTAATTATCAAATATTCCTTAAAATAAGGTGACCTAAGTCAGTAGTACAACTTCTTTTTATAGTGTGAAAGCAAAAAGAACTACATCAACTACAACAGAAAAAGAAAGAGAGAAAAAAAAACAAAAAGCATTAACAAAGAGACACAAAGTAGCTCAATAAACTTATAATTGAATTATAGACAAAGCAACAGGGAACCAACAATAGTTGTTGCATTTCGTATTGATATCTTCAAAATGTATGCTCCGGAGAACAAATAAAGACATACAAGATTGATCAAACAATCAGTCATTGACTTTTCCTTACATTCAATGACATAAGTCAATAGTAGAACCATGTTAGCCATCATGCACACATGTATATACGTAGATACTTACATACATACATACATACATAAATTTTTGCCTCATTCTTTCCTCCTTTCCCTCATCCCCTCTGTTCTTTACTTTTGAACAGATTTCTTTCATGACTCTTAGTTTATGTTCCCACCCTAAGGTTCTTGCACCAGTGACACAATATGTTGCCTTCACATGTACCTCTGATTTATTTCACTTATGAGTATGTTGTCTAATTTTGACCATTTGCCTACAAAGACTCCATATCTGTCCCTCTTTATAGCTGAATAATATTCCATTGTATAAAAATGCCACAGTTTTTTAATCCAGTCTTCTGTGGATGGACATTTGGGTTGATTCCACAATTTAGCTATTACAAATTGTGCTGCTATAAACATGGGTGAACATATACCAGAGTGATATGATGCTTTCAGATCTTCTGGGAAAATACCCAGAAGGGGAATAGCTGGTTTGAATGGAACCTCTAGACCTACTTTGCTGAGGAATCCCCAAACGGCTCTCCATAGTGGTTGCACCAGTCCGCATTCCCACCAGCACTGTAATAGAGTCCCTATTTCTCCACAGCCTCGCCAGCATTTGTTATTGGATGATTTTTTCATACTGACCATTCTTACTGGGGTGAGATGGAATCTCAGTGTTGTTTTTATTTGCATTTCTCGGATGACTAAGGATGTGTAACATTTTCTCATATATTTATTTGCCATTTGTATTTCTTCATCTGAGAAGTGTGTATTCATCTCAGAAGCCCATTTCTGGATTGGGTCTTTGGATTTGGACAGGTACATGTTTTTTAATTCTTTGTATGTTCTAGATAGAAGACCTTTGTCTGAGGGACAGCTAGCTAGGATTTTTTCCCAATTTGTGGGTTTTCTTTTGACTTTGTTTGTGATTTCTTTAGATGTACAAAAACTTTTCAGTAGGATGAGGTCCCAGTTATTGATTTTTTGAAGTGTTTTCCTTGCAGTTTCATTTTTGTTCATGAACTCTCTGCCTACTCCTATGTCTTCAAGATTTTTACCTACTTTCTCTTCCAATAGATTTAGAGTTTCTGTTTTAATATTGAGATCTGTGATCCATTTTGACCTGAGTTTGGTGCATGGTGATAGACTTGGGTCTATGTTCAGTTTTCGGCAAGAGGCAAGCCAGTTTTTCCAGCAC
>PVLD010030765.1:0-16474 GCA_004027595.1 Dinomys branickii
GTGAAATAAATCAGCGATACATGTGCAGGCAACGTATTGTATCACTGGTGTAAGAACCCGAGCGTGGGAATATAAACTAAGAGACATGAAGGAAATCTGTTCAAAAACAAAGAACAGATGGGACGAGGGAAAGGAGAAAAGAAAGAGACAAAAATGTATGTATGTATATATGAATATACATATATGCAGGAGGGCTAACGTGGTTCTACTATTGTATTATATCACTTAATGCTAAGGAATAATTGATGATGGGTTATTTGATCAATATTGTATGTCTGTATGTATTATCCTGAACACACACTTCGAAAATATCAATATGGAAAGCAGCAACTATTGGTGGTTTTTTGTTGTTGTTGTTGTTGTTTGCCTGTTTTGTTTTCTGTCTTTGGATTCTTGGTTTTTGTGTTTTTCTGTTGTTGAGAGGATTAATTGTCTGACCAATTTTGTATGTCTGTATATGGGTTCATAGATTTACACTTCGAAGATATCAATGGATAAAGCAATAACCACTGTTGAGACCATGTCACTTTGTCTATAGATCAGTTGTGATTGTACTATTTTTTATGCTAATTGGTGTCTGTTTGTTAATATGTTTTTGTACTTTTATTTTTTTTTAAAAAGCATTTTACATATTGAGATAGATATGAGCCTTTTATGGGTCAGAAGCAGAATATTATGTTTTAGATCTAAAAGGTCCTCCAGAGTCTCACATTTAGATGTGGACTCTGGTGTGAAAGATGTATTCTCATCCCTGGCTCTTTCCCTCTCTCCTTGCTTCCTGGGTGCCATGGTTTTAGTACCTTTTCCTCCATCTTCCCCCTTTGCCATCCTCTTTCTGCCTTGGAACAAGCCAACCACAGACTGAAGTTGCGGATGAGAACAAACACTTCGTCCTTTAAAGTTTGAGTGTTGAGTATTTTGTTCTAGTTACTAAAACAGAGACTCTTACATTTTCAGCATGAACTTCACTTACAAAAAAAAAAAAGGATGGTGCACACCTGAAATCCCAGCACTCTGGGAGGCTGAGCAAAAGGATCACAATTTTGAATCCAGTATGGGCTACTTGGTAGTTAATGAAATTCTGGTTCAAAATGAAGCAATAGAAAAGGGCTGGAAATATATTTCAGTGTAGAGGCCCTGATAGCAGTACTAAGATTGCTACCACCTGCCATGAAACATGTCACCACTATTGGAAAAAGCAAACACATGCATAGTTGATTTCTCTTAAATTAAAGAACAAAAGTCTATTAGTCCATTTAAATTCTACAGTTACCAAAAGCCTTTGAGTAACTATGATCATTTTCCAGGAGAAAACCAAACTGACTATAATATTCAGTGTTGATCTATTCAAAATTTGTATTTTCTTAAAGTAAGCAGCTGGTTCAAACAATTACCCACAGTAAATTACAACATGTAAACAGACAGATACATTTGGGGAATAGCAATTGGCTTCACAGTACAGATGGGCTTATAGATGACCTTTCCAGTTTTTAATAATGTCCATAATTTATGTGTGAGCAAAGAAATGCAAAGATGCCTAATGCACCTCTCTGTCTCAGTACAAATCACTTTTATTTACTCGGGCAATACGTCATGGTCCAGTTAACTTCTTAATTAAAGACAGCAAGATGCTCATGCTCTATGCAAGTGGCATGGAAAATACTGTTTTGTGTGCAATATGTTCAGCTGGGAGTTGAAGCTGTTCTGCTTACTGAGGAGAAGTCACCACCACTGCCTTCATTTGATTTCTAAAATAACCAGGTAAATTATCAGTGGATTCTTCTCAGATAAAACTTGTGAATGTCTGCAACCCCATGTTACTTACAAGTTTGTATGTGCACGTGTGTTGTGTCTCAAACCAAGGATGCAGAACCTATATTGTTCAGACTTTTTTGTGCCTATCTGTCTCCTCCCGATTCATGGTCTTTAGCAGTTAAAAGAATAAAAATGTGTGTGTGTGTGTGTGTGTGTGTGTGTGTGTGTGTGTGTGATAAGAGACTCAGGGAAGAATGGCTATGGTGGGTCATAGTTCCAGAAGTTCCAAGACTGTTTCCACCTTACATTAAACATGAATACAATTTCAAAACCCAAAGCATAAAGACAGACTCATCATACTTCCTGATTTCAGATTATATTTGCAAAGTTACAGTAAGCAAAAAACAGTATTATATCAACATAAAAAGAAGCCTATAAGCTAGTGGGATAGAATACATATAAACTAGTGGAGTAGAATACAAAGCCCAGAAATAAACCCCACTCTGCAAGTCAACTGGTCTGCAACAAAGATGTCAAGAATACATGGTGGGGAAAGGATACTCTTTTTAAGAAATGGTGATGAGAATATTGGATTCCATAAAGGCAAAACAAAGGAAGAAACTTGAATCCTATCTCACACTAAACACAAAAGTCACCTCAAAATGGATTAAAGACTTACACAAAATTTGTAAGCCCATAAAAGTATTAGAAGAAAATGGGGATAATTTTCAGGATATTAGTCATGGCAATGATTTTGTTGTTGTTGTTTGGATAGGATACCATACAGCAAAGGCAGTAAAAGCTAAGAAACAAACAACTGGGATTACACCAAACTAAAGTTTTTGCACAGCAAAGGAAATAATCAATAGAATTGAAAGGCAGCCTATAGAGTGGAAGGGAATATGTACAAAGCACACTGTGTCTGATAAGGTTTTACCAGAAAAATGTATAAGGAACTCCCACAGCTCAACAGAAAAGAAAATATTACTAAACAACTGGAGAAGCACAGGGATAGACGCAATAGACATTATATTCTTCCCTGCTCGTTCCAAAGAACACATGCAAATGGCAAACGTGAAGGGAAACATGCTCAACATTACTAATCACAAAGTAAATGCAAATCAAAACCTACATGAGTCGCCATCTCCCACTTGTGTGACTGGCCCTTATTAAAGAGAAGAAAGATAACAAGTGTTGTTGTGGGTGCAGAAAAATGATCCTTTATGTGTTGTTGTTAAGAATGTAAACTGGTGAAATCACTACCTGAACTGTGGGAGATCCCTTAGAGAAATTAAAAAATGAATTACAGGTGGTCCAGCTTTGCCCATTCTGGGTATATATCCAATAAAATTAAAATAATTACCTCAAGGAGATTGTCCACAAACCCCTTGTGTATTAGAGCATTTTTCACAACACCTAAGGCATGAAATTCACTTAAATTGTTTTTAACAGAAGAATGGATAAGGAAAATGCATCCCATACACAAGGTGGAATACTACTCAGGCTTAACCAAGAAGGGAAATCTTGTCACTCATGAGAAAAATGGACGAGTCCAGAGGACCCGAAATGAAACAGCTCGCACACAGGGTAACAAATGCTGCATGATCTCGCCTTCATGTGGAATGCAAAAGTGTTGAGCCCATAGAAAGAGGAATGTGTTAGAAAGATTGTTAAACCAGGGGTGGATGGAACATAGAGACATGGCCAGAGGGTACAGGCTTTCAGTTATAATAATTAGTTTTAGCCACCAAGGACAGGAAAGGAAAGGAGAGGGGAAGATAGCAGAGTGGCTGAGGGGAGAGAAAAAATATTGGTTTTAGAGTGTTAATACACAGCATGGAGATTGAAATTACTCTTGTATTATATTTTTCAGATTTGCTAAGAGGATGATCACAAGTATTCTCACCACACACAATGGAAAGGTAACTGAGTGGTGAGATAGATATGTTAACTAGCATGTCTGGTAGTCATTTCCCAACGTACATGCATACCGCATTTTTAAGATTGTACCGCTCTTTTACTAGTACATGTTTGTAGTGCATAATGATTATTTTCATCTTGGAGACTTGGCACATGCACATAATACATCTTAATGCTTTGTACCTGCCTTCCTCTCCCACCTCTTGTACTTCCTGAATGCACGCCTATTGTCAATTCTACCTTAATAAAAGTAAAATTGGAGAATGGGACACACAAGAGTTATCGCACTAGGAAGGGGCATGAGAGAAAGAGAAAGAAAGAACAATAAGTTGGGAATAAATATAAATCATAAGAAATCCACCTAATTTTCTGACTCCTGAATGATGAGATATATACATTTATAATCCCATAAACCAAGGCTGCACCTGCAAGGTAACTCAGGGACTGATTATGTAAATGAGCTAGATGACTGGCTGCGAGACCAGAGTGACAGGTGGAGATGAACACATTGACACGTTTCACAGAAAGGAAGGTGCTGCTACTCAGTTCCATCCTCAAGGAATATCACACCACTCCTGAAAATGTAATATTTTAAGACAATGTGAAATCTTATGGTTTTTAAATATTAGGAAAGAATGAATATTAAAGTGAAAATATTGGATGAGGCAAATGAACTATGTGGGCTGCATAGAGTTCATAACTGCTGTCAAAAGTGTTTCTATCAATAGCTCACTTTACAGTTTGTAAGGTGGGTTAATTGAATTACTTACTTTAACCTTTATGAGAAGTTTATTATGTAGAGAATCTCACCTCAGTGAATAGATCAGGCCTAATTTCGTGCAGTTTGTTACATTATCCACTGTTATTTCCACGTTCTTTTTCTTAGTACTTTTGAATCCTCTCAGGAGCTCAATATGCTTCACATTTATTCCTCATGTGAAGGAAACTAGTATGTGTAACTCAATTTACCATTCTGAATGTGGTATCATGAGAAACTTGATTAGCAGTCAAATGGTACAGTCTGGTGGAAGAGTACTGCAATCCTGGATTTTAGTTCTGACTTCAGCTGGGTATTACTTGGTAAGTCACACCTTCAATTAGATGCTGGGGCTGCAACATTTAATGAAGTGACCAATATAGTTAAATTCTTAGCGAGTTGGAACCTTCACATTAGATATGCCTTAGTAATTTAGTGTGGTAGAACTAAGCTCAACTGACATCACAGTAAAACCAAAATGTAAAATTTAAAAATTTATTGTTCTATAAAACCAAGAAAGGATAGATCTAAAAATAAAACTTCATGGTAGTGGTGACCAGTTCCAACTTACAAAGAGTATACATGTGTTTCTTAACTTTCACGAGTATTTACAAACTTAGACACTTTCAAGACTCATTTTCTGTGTGGCTTTCAGACTTTAATGTGGGCCCAGACTGACACAGCCTTTTAAATGATACTGGTATCTAAGTATGTTATTATTTAAATATATATTGTGCCCTACAGACTTATATATGCATTATAATCCCCAGTGTAGCAGTGTTCAGAGGTGAGACTTAGAAAAATATTGAATCATGAGAGTGTTCACAGCATTAGTGAGTTTGTCCAATGGTGAAACTAAAATTCAATGTCATTAGGGGACATATTAGAGATAGCAGGAGGCTCCTACCTGAGGAGAGTGGATCATGGCAACATGATCTTGAGACAATATTTTGTTTTTAACCCCTTACTTTCTGACTCCTTTTCCTCTCTTTGCTTTTTAGGGGCCATGAGGTTATTGTTTTCCCCTTGCCAGGCCTTCTGCTGTTTCTGCCACGAAGCCAGCTGACCATGGACTGAAACCTCTGAAACTGTAAGCCAAAGCAAACTTTCTCTTCTCTGCTTTTCTCAGGGAACTATTTACAGCAATGAGCCTCTAATATGGGAAGTAATTTTTGAATATTTTAATTTTTTTTTGTTGGGGCTGGGGGTATAGCTCAGTGGCATATGCGCTTGCCTGGCAAGCGCAAGGTCATGAGTTCGATCCCTGGTACCGAAAAAAAAAATTTTTTTTTTGTTATCAAACAAGAGAAAATGTCATTATAAGATCAAAGAGTATAAAAATGTTTACAATACTTGACATATGCAGCTGAGCTATTTATTTCATGAAGACTGTGTGAACAGACTACAATGCTAGATCTACCAAATATTTGATAGAAAAATGAGTTGAAAATGAGAAAGGTATAATTCTGTTAAAGAAAAATTTTAAATTAAAAACTACTGAAGATTAAATGTGCTCCCTTTGAGAGTAGCAAGTATGTCATTATGAAGATATTCAGGAGCAGAATGCAACACCATTTTGTTCAAAGTTCAAATATCAGATGAGCTCTGGGCCAGATGATAATCATGATGATGATGATGAAAATCACCACTGCCACCACCACCAACAGCAGCAGCAGCAGCAGAAGGGGTGAATGTGACCATTTCTGAACACTTCAAATTCTGTTCTACCTGTTAAGAAACATTATCTTATTATTTGCAACTCTCCATGCTGGAAGTATTCACATTTCAGTTAGATGCTTGAAAGCAAGAATATGCAAAAAATAAGGAAAAACAAGAATAAAAAACACTTACACACACACACACACACACACACACACAAAGAAACACTCAATTAGCCAAAAGTACTTCAGGTTGTCATACAAGTCAAACAGTATACTACATATGCTCAACCGTGTTGTGTTCCTACCTTTTGTTATGAACAAAGTTCTTTGTTTAGCTAAAATTTCACAACCCTCTTTGGAAATTTTGTTAAGGAATATACCTTAACATAGGCAAATTTTTCTTTCTAACAGATAGAACATTTTTTTAAATTTTATTTTTAAGACAAAAGAACCCAGAATAACACAGAAACAATAAAGAAAATACGAAGTTATAGAGAAGATAGTAGGGAATTGGCACTGGATGCTGTATAACATAGTTATCTTCGTATTTGTTATAACAAAATCAATAAAGGATATACAAATTACAGAGGAGACAATGGGGAACCATCACTGGTGTGTTACATAGTGTTGTATTTGCATTTGTTAACACAAAAACAATAAAGGAAGAACCAGATTACAGAGAAAATAGTAGGGAATTACCACTGGATATTGTATTACATAATGTTATCTTCCTCTTTATTACTCAGTTATATAGATGATGGCTCGTTCAATTAATCAGTTTTCTCCACTTCACCACCATTGTTCTACCACCCTGTCAGTGATCTTCCCACTGGTAATAACTGCACTTTTGGTTTATTTACTGTCTCATACTCTTACTTTGGGCAGACTTGGCTGCTTCGAAGTATGCTGTATATTACATGGGTGTACACAAATTACTATGGCAGGAAGTGGAGAAGCACCCTTTGGCAATCCCTCACAGCCACTGAGTGTCCAGTTGGGTAGGTGGGGTTACACAGTGAACAGCCAGACTCTGTCAGTGCGACTGCATCTACAGGCTCAGGCGAGTCTTCAGGGCCTTCCTGGGGGTCAGGCAAAGTGCCTGGCATACCCCAGTGGCTGGGTGGAGTGCCTGGCATGCCCCGGGGGCAAAGTGGAGCTCCAGGAGTGGGGCAGAGTGCCTGGAACACCCCGGGACTGAGCAGAGTTCCAGGGGTGGGGCGGAGGCCTGGCACACCTTAGGGGCTGAGTGGAGCTCTGGGGGTGGACCAGAGCACCTGGCACACCCTGGGGGCCGGGCGAAGCACCTGGAATGCCCAGGGGCTGAGTGGAGCTCCAGGCACACCCCGGGGTCTGGGCAGAGTGCCCGGGACACCCTGGGGGCCGAGTGGAGCTCTGGGGACAGGGAGGAGTGCCTGGCACACCCCGAGGGCCAAGTGGAGCTCCTGGCATGTCCCTGGGGCTGGGTAGAGCTCCGGGGGGGGGGCGGAGTGCCTGGATGGATAGAACATTTTTAAAACATAGAAGTACCCTCAAGAATTATACATTTCTACCCTCTACTCCTAACGTAAGTTATTTTTAATCTCTCTTCCAAGTTATATTTCTTCCCTTGAATACAGTAATTGGCTAGGACACCTATATCTACTTTTCAAATACACTCTGAGGTGAACATGGAGATAGAATCATTACATAACTTTCCTATTGGTATAGGTCTGGCACACACTAAGTGCTTAATAAATGAAATGAGAGTTTTATTTCCTTTGCCTTTTCCCATTAAATTGTGCAAAAGTATCTAATTTCAGCATCATGAGATGCAAAATAAGAATGCTTTCTAAAGGACTAAGGATTTACTGTCCCAAATACTTAACCCAAGTATGTGTGTGGTTTCCTTTAAACTCACTCACTCAATTTACCTACAAAGAGCTGTTGCCAAAGATTTGTAGTTGTACTTATAAATTAAAAAGTCACTAAGTCACATTTATAGAGTTCTGTGGAATCGACTTTACAAAGTCTGTGCTAATTAATTCAAGTGGTTGTTCTGACAACAACCTATTTGATGGTGTCCTGGCAGTACATTTGATTTAGCATACATCTCTCTTCATTATTTTCTGAGTGGCATGATACTTTATCACTTAGAAGCTGTACATCCATGTGGTTGAAGCTAGAAAGTCCTAACATAGTCACTGAATTCCCGATGAAAACTATTATGAAGATGAATATTTTCTCATTAATTTATCTTCCTAAGTGATTGCTATCATCCTAATCAGTTTGCATTGAATTGACCGGGGTTGCGACCTTCAATAATGAAATCACATATGGTATTGAACATTGTGTGGATCACTTAACTAATGTCCATTCTTTTCTCATTGGTGAGACACAAAGCTAAAGTGAAGTCAAGTGTTGCTTCATTAGTCATCCTCACTTAGCGGGGCCAACTAATTTTGTTCAACTGGATGCTGATCTCTTTCAATAAGAAAAGTAGGAGGAGCTGCCTCATGAAATAGAAGCTGTGTGATCTACAGAGAACTGGTGTTGCAGGTGATTCTGTAAAAGAGAATTTTCTAGAGGAGTTCTACAAGCAACGATCAGTAGATCAAAACAAAATGAAGATTACTAAACAGAAAGTGACAGAGTGAAGCATGGCAATGTGTTTACCATGAGAGGTTTTGATTACTGTAGAGATTACAGTTTGGAGTGGCACATTCTACAGGTCTCTTAGCCAACAGAACTCTGATCCTGGGGTCCAGCTGTCAGTAGCCTCTAAATTGAGAGGAAGGAGTCTCTAGACTAATTCCATGGTTCTTCTCACGTGATGCCTTCATCTTTTTATGATAACACACTTGTTTTCACTTTGTGTGACTCTTCAAAGACAGACCAAATCCACTTTTGTTGCTGTTCCTAATAACGAATGCTGGTTTCCTTCTATGTGCTCTGTGTTCTCTAAAAAAGAAGTGGGCTATGCTCTGAATTTACACTCTTCAATTATACCTCAAAAATAGCTCTTAGAATTGTACATATTAGGTATAGAAAACTTACATGTATCACTTAATGGGGAAAATATAGAATACTAAGCAAAATATAATTTTATAAAAAATATAATCATAGGAAATATAAAATTATATATTAAATTCTTAATGGTGCTCATATGTCTACAGGACAAGTTAAAGGAAGGTTTTCATTTTAACTGATTTGTTAATTAAATTTCACAAACACTTACTGAGAATAGATTAAGTGTGAGCCACAGGTCTAGATAACAGAATAGAGAAAATCCAGACAATCTCCTGTTCTTTCCAAACTATATTATGAAATAATTATTGGTTTCAAATAATGTGAATTATAAGGAGGGAGATCAATGTGCTGTGTAGATACAGCTTTTGTGCTAATGGGTTGAATAGCTAAAGAGGGTCTTTCCAAGACAGTTTCATCCGAGCTGACACCAGAGGATCAGAAGAGCTTCCATGATAAACATGTGAAGAATTTTAGAGGCCCTGGAGGCGAGGACTTTGGAGTTTGTTCCAGATGCTATGGGAAGTCAACAGAGAGCCTTTTCCCACGTAGTGGAGGGACCCGACCTTCTAAAGGAAACTTGGTCCACAGCACACATCAGGAGGCTGAGAGCAAAAGGCAGCAGACAGTGCAGGAAACAAAGAACCACAGAGGGTAGAAGGTAGGTGTGGGGTAAAGGGGGTGATGGGCTGGGGAGCAGGTTTCAGGTAAAGCTCCCAGCACCGACTGATGGATTTATTATGTGTGTATATGGGTCTTTTTTCAGTTAGAAAATATATATTTCACATCTATAGAGCTCTACTATTTATGCTTTAGAAGTAAAAATATTTCATTTTGTATAATAGAAAAGAGTGCTTTCTAATATTTTATTTTCTTTAAATAGGGACTTAAATGTAACAGACTGATTTTTCAATATTAAAGCAAGAGCTTTGAAATTATCATCTCTTTTGAAGCTTCTAATCTCTAACTTGGGATCAGCTACTTGTCAGTTTACAGCTGGGCTACCTGATACATTTGCTAAGTTCAGTTCCTAGGCAGGGACTTAAAAGACATGCCAGGCACAGTGTTCTGAGTCTCAAAACACAGTTCCAATTCTTTTATATGACCCTAATTATACAGCAAGAAAACTTATCATAGCTATTTTACTTAACATATACCAATTATTCTATGCAATGATATTGAAATCTACTCCCTGTGCCACATCGAGTTTAATCAGAACATGTATATATTTACTGAAATATTAATAAAGATTCATGTGGTTGGTGAGCTACAGAATGTAGCCTATTTTTCATGGCCCTGGTCTAAGAATGGTTTTTTACATTATTTGTAAAAAGGGAGAGAAAAGTGAGGGAGGGGTATAATATTTACTCTTGGGCAGGGAATTTAGCTCAGTGGCACAGCACCTGCGTGGCAAGCATGATGCCCTGAGCTCAATTCCCACTATTCCCCCCAAAAAGAGCTGACTCTATAACATTTACTCTCCAGTCCTTTTGTAGCTAAAATTTGTCAACACCCTTAGAGGGGAATTATCAATCACCAGTAAATCATCAAGCACCAGTAAATCATCAATCACCAGAAAAGTAAATGAGTTTAACATAAATGAGGTAATTAATCTAAAATACAATGAGTAACACAAGCTGATGATTTCACTAACCAATTTACCAAGGTGGGAGAAGCAGAGAATCAAGGGCAATGCATATAACATGGACAGTTTTAAATGCGTGAAGTTGTCTGTATTCAGTCCAAGGCAGAATTAACCCCGATCTTCCTCATTATACAGACACCTCATTGTTCATTCTAGGGTGAAAATTCCTCAACGAGAATGAGTACATTTACAACACTTAATCCTCTACGGGTCCAGTCCATTGTACCATGGGTTCCAGTTAAATTTCATAAATAAGCATCGTATGACTGAACTGATTTGCTATTTTTGATGATTTGAACATTCTGGTTCCATTTTTGGAGAGAGAAGAAAGTACATTTATAGTCAGATCAGTAGTCACATTCACTTTAATACAACTAAAGACTTTAGATAGTGTTCAGGTAAAATTAGCCACCTGCACTGACTTGCTAAATTTCATTGATTACACTAATAATACACATGATGCAAACGATACTTTGGGGCACTTTCATGTTACTCTTTACTTGCAGGTGGACAGAATTTAATCCCAGCTAAAAAATACCCACATTATTAATATTTTTCAGCCAGCAAATTCCATCAACTCACACATACACAGACAGACAGACAGACAGACACACACACACACACACACACACACACACACACAAACTCTTAAGAAATAAAACCAAACACCACCCAAAAAACAATAAACTTCCCAAAAATGAATTTTGATAATACTGGGTAATAAAAGAAAGGTATATAGGAATTATTTCTACCATGATAAAGAAGAAAAAACAATAAAAGAGAAACTTATTTAGAAATTGTGGCTAAGAAAAATGCTTTAGAATTCCATTTCCAGAATTGAAATCTTTGCCCTACTAATTCATTAATATGTGGCTTTGGATGTATTCTCTAAGTCTCAGCATTTTTTCTATAAAATGAAGGCAACAATAGCTCCCACCTGAGTGGACCAATTTGTGATTTAAACTAGATAATGCATGGAAAGGAGAAATATACCTTAAACAGACCCAGCCTGCAGTAATTAGTTAAATACCATTTCAAATCCTAGGTGTTAATAATGAATCGATTCTAACCAACAATGGCTACATAGTCCAAACTATTAATGAAAACCAAAACGCTAATTCTTTGGTTCTGTACTTCCAAAGATGGCTTTGAAACACTTGACAATTATTATTTAGCATTTGTATTGGGCTTAAGAATTTTCCAAATTCACTATATTTTGCCTGCTTTTCAGCATAATCTACACAGATGGTGAGCCTCAATTGTTACCCTCTATTTGTCAGGAAAAGACAGAGGCTCAGAGAGGTCAAACACTTGCTTACAGCAGCATGGCTATGATTTGAACTCAAACATTGAGATCTGAATATAAATTTATCTCATTACCAGTAATGCCCCCAAGCTTTAGTATCAGCCAATAGCAAGTTAAATGTTCCCAAATTTAGATTTCACAGGAATAGTATCTTTTTTTTTCTCTCTGTTGTCAGCATTAACTTACTGGTCTGGACTGAATTTCTTTGGCGTAGAGAGGTTGTAAGAATTCTGAGTCTCCTTCCAGCTTTAGACCTTTCTCCGTGATTCTCAAGTTTCCCATTCCATCCTGAAATAGAGACACAGAGATAACAGGGAAAATGTGCTTAGTCCAAATTTCAAAGTACCTCAGGCTGTCAAAAATGAAACAAAGTTATTGCTTTTTTTAATATTTGAGGGACGAAATGAGGGCAGTCCGAATGAACACATAAAATACTAGGAGGCATTGTTCAATACAGTTATGCATATTATTCCTTTGGCTCATTTATTCTAAGAAAATTCTATTTCAAGTAATTTGTAATGCCTCCAAGTCAGTGACTTTCAGAGAAGAAGGTGGCCCTGTATAGCTAGGGAGCTCAGAGGGAAGGGAGGTAACGCGGGACTTGAAAGAAAGACTAGGACAATTCTCCAGGTTAAAGGGAATGACCATGTTTTCAGTATCTGAGGCAGAGATTTCACACTGGTAGCTTGATGGTCAAATTTGCCTTTGGACATGGCTTCTCTGGATCACAAAACATGCAAAAATGTTAAAATATATAAAAGAAAAGATAAGCATCTTTGTACAGCTGATGTCAATATGACAGAGACACTTTGCGTCTTTTGATACAAGAACAGCCCGTGTGGTAGGCAGAAAGATGGTCCCCATCCCAAAGATGGCCACACTGTAATCTCAGAACCTCCAAATATGCTATAGCCTATGGCTACAATGAACAAAGTTTGCATATAAAATTGTGATTACTAATCAGGTCATTTAAAAATGTGGACATTATCCTGAATGATCCATATTTGCTTAATATAAACACAAAGGTCCTCAAAAGTAAAAGGAACACAGAAGTGAAAGATTCCCCACCCACCTTCAGTGGCTGTTGGTATCTACTACCCACCCACCAACTCCTTCTTACCCTTTTGTTTTTTGTTAAAAGACAATATCATGCATGTTATCCCCCTCAAAAAATCCTTCATTATCAAACAGCCAGTGTCCAGTAATCACAGCGATTCTTTTGTTAATAACAAACACTTGGTTTCAGTGTTCACATTACACTAACATGTGTTTCTATATATAATTTGCTTATTTGAGTGAAGTTTTCTCCTACAGCTTGGTGATATGTAAAATGCTAGGTGATTTCCCAAACTCTCTCAAAGTTTTCTCTTGTACACGTACACACCCACAAATACTCTATTTGGCAAATACAATGTTATTTTTCTAGCAGAGTTTCCCAGAGTTTCCATTTTGCTGAACATGCCCATAACTTCCTATGTTCCACTGGTTACTCCGTTTCCTATAAACTAGTAGTACACTTAAAACACCAGACACTTAATTAGATTGAGTCTGTTTTCTAGGAAGAATATATCATGGGAAGTGGGGTTTATTTAATTGTTTTGGCAACAAATTTTCCTAAACTTAGTGGTTTAAAGAATACAAATTTATTTTCTTACAGTTCTGTAAGTTGGAGGTCTGAGCCAGGACTGACTGAGCTAAAGAAAGAAAAAAAGTACACTAAAGGAGTCAGAGGCGTAGATCTCTAAGATATTTTCCTTTGCTTTTTCTAGCCTATAGAAGCCACTCACATTCCTGGGCCCCTGGCCCTTCTCTGTCTTCAAAGTCAGTGATAGTAGATTGAGACTTTTTTTGACAGACCATCCCTCTCACCCTAAATCTTCTGCGCCCTTTCAATATCAAGAACCTTTGTGATTTCATGGAGAGTATCTGGAGGATTCAGGATAATCTTCTAAGGTTACCTAATCATCAGTCGTAAGTCTATCTGCAAGTGTGATTCCCCTCTGCCTTGAACTGCAACATGTTCAGATTTTCTGAGATTAGGAGATGGACATCATAGGGGTGGGTTCATCTTTCTACCCACCATATGGGGTATTCTTCTAGCCGGAAGCACAAAACATCTTTGTTGAGATGAGATTGCTGTTGGTAATCTTCACCTAGATAAACAGTGTCTACAGTTTAACTTTCAAACAGATGAAGCCCTAATTCTATTAATTCCTTTTCATTTCATTAACAGTGATATTATACCAAGAGAAGTTTCATCTCATCACTTATTTAGCCTAAATTATAGTTTATAGAGATATTTGCCAATACTTCATTTTTCTCCTTTGTTGATATTTAAAATACTGAATTGGTTATTTAGGAGTCTCTAATCCAATGAGGTTTTTATTTTTAAAATATCACTATGAACATTTTGATTTGTTTAATTCTAGTATATGCACACTATTATTTTTCTGAATTTTCTAACTGCTCTGCTTTTGATTAGAAAAGCCTCTCAAAGTTAGCTCCTGATGGTAGTACTCAGTGGTTTCTTGCTTCTAGATAAGCAGATGTCCCAGGGTATTTTACATATGTGCTACCCAAACCCTGAAACCAGCCATTTCTTGTGAGAAGCCCAAGATATTTCTGTGTCAGGAACAGGTATTTAGACAGCATAAGCTCAGAGATTTTGTATGTTCATTGCCACTGGATTACTCTTTGTTTCTGCAGACAGAGCTAGAAAATAAAGTTTGATGGTGATTTTTTGGTTCATCATTTAGTAAAACATGCTATGATTTCACATGACACTTCAATCCAAATTCAGAACATGAACTTAACTCTAACCTCATGGATTTTATGTTAGAGCCTTCCCTTCATACTAAAGATCCCTGTTTGGAACTGAGATATCCAGTTTTGCAATTGCTCACAAAGACTGGAAGCCTGGTGATTCTGAGCCTGCCTTCTCACAGGGCTCATGTCAAAGGAGATGACTGGGAGCCGCCCTGCTTGGCCACATAACAGGTCACAGGATGTGCTGCAGACTCAACCCACCCCATCTCAGTGAGCTGCACGAGCTCACGTCTGTGGCTGCTTCTCTCTAGCACCACGCAGACCTCAGCACATGCACAGCAGATACCAAATGGGAGGGAGAATGCCAAGGGGGAATGGGTACTTTCACCCACCCCTTCTTCACACAAGCACTTCATCCCAGGGGTCAGAGAGACCCCGCGCCCAGCACGGTTCCTATATGGTCATGTGTGCCTCTATGTTCTTGTACTTGAAGATGCAGCTCTGCCAAAAGAGTTCAGACCAGGAATTCCCACCCAGTAGGAGAAGAGAAGGCTCAGAACATGTCTGTGTCTCTCCAGCAGCAGGTGTAGCCTGAAGCAGAGGGAAACAGGAAAAACAAAATCTCAAATGCCCCTACACCTCTTCCCAGACAGAGATTCACTCTTAAATTTGGATTATTCTTATCACCCTTTAGCCACAGAGACCTTTGCACAGAAACACAGGCTAAATCTGCATTTTACAAACTTACTGAATTGTTTTGTTTGCTTGCATGATCTATGTTTATGAAATAAAGAAGTACTTGCTCAGTCCAGGCTTGAAGTTTCAATCCTCCTGCCTCAGCCTTTCCAAGTACTGAAATTATAGGCATGTGCCACGATGCCCAGCTAACTCATTCTTACAGAAAGCTTATATTTGGGGTAATTATATGTCCCATGCAGGATCTGTTTCTCTTCTCTCTTATGTCTCTACCTTTAATATTTACTGATTACTCACTAGGTACTTACTACTATACTCTGTCCTTGTCATGCCTTGCCTCATTTTCTTTATCATTGCTACCAACCACCACATTATTTCATAAGAAAATGTTTGTATACATGTTTAAGTATTCTACTTTACTATTGATCAGATATATATATATATATATATATATATATATATATCAGTCATAAGAGGAAAAAACCCTTACAAGCTATCTAAGAGGTACCTATCAGGACAGTTTAAGTTGTAGTGCAATACTATATACCTTTCGGGGAGGGAGAATTAAGAGTTGAGCAGATATTTATAACACATTATTGAATGAGAGAAAGCAATAGAATGACCCTTAGTTATACTGTTCTCAGTAAATTCCTGAAAGTATAATGGCAGTCTATCACAGAGGCCCAATCCATGACAGCTAAGGTATGCAGTCAGCATAGGTGTCCTTTTAGACACAAATGAAGAGGATCCGGGGAAGATGGCGACCAGGTGAGCAGCAAGGGAGCGAACCTCCTTAATAAACACCACCAGCTCGAGTCAGACTTGGCGAGCGTGAATGCCGGGACCTCGGCTGGGAAGTTTAAACTGGGCGTATTTCTCTGAGATGCCGGGGGAGATGTGGTAGGGCGGACCAGGCTGCCGGGGCGAGACGTGGGAAAGTCCCAGACGCTGGGAGCCAGGGACGA
>PVLD010030766.1:0-16478 GCA_004027595.1 Dinomys branickii
CCCAATATGCATTAAAGAAGCAGCACCCAAATCTCATCCTTCTCTACTTTATCTTATTTCTCTTATCTAGAAAACCACTTGTGGTGTTTGTAGGTGAGAAACTTGTTTGTGCTGCACTCCTGCCTTCTGCTGGCTAATCTTGGCCTGCCTGGAGGTTTATACATAGTATTTCACTCAACAACACAGATTTTATGCTGTTAGCTTGCCTGATTAGACACTGTCAGGGCCAACAATGGGAGAATAACTGGGAAAAGGATTTTACCTTTGTACTATATATTTCAATGGAGATTTCAGATCATACCTAGACTGTATTCCTATGCCTGGTTCCATCAGTGAACTGTCATAATTTGGCTGTCATGCTTAGGGAGTTGAATTCCTCCTTGTCTTCATGAGTGTTATGGTTTGACTCTATAAGTCCCCCCAAACCCTCATGCAGTCATGGAGTGGGCTTCTAGAGTTTGTGATTAATTCATGATCCAATGCTAGGCTTATGAGTGTGAGTGCTACCCCTGCCCTGGCGTGGGCAGCCTGAATACAATGTAATGGAAGAAAAGAGACTTGTTTGCTGCTCCTCTCTTTTTGCTCTTGCTGCTCTGCTGTTTCCCACTGCTGCTATGAACTGTTGCCCTTCGCCAAGTACAACCATGCCTTGGAGACAGCCAAGTATAGACTGAAACCTCCACACACTGTGAGCTAAAATAAAACTTTTCTTCTTTAATTTAGAGCATCAGGTATTTTATCTCAGCAATAAAAGAAAATTAACAGAGGCAAAGATTGGTACCAAAGGCCTGGGGTCATTGCTGTGACCATACTTGACAATGTGGTACAAGAGCATTTGGGAATGGCTTGTGGAAAGTGTTTGGAAAGGTTCAGAGATGTCACCTGAAAGAGTAGTGCTGGAACAGCTTAGGCTGTTCTGTATGGGTGATTCTGGTCAGAGCTCAGAAGATCAGACTGATGATAGAAATCCTGCCAGTAAAGATGAGGCTTGAGAAGTTTCTGCTGGGAAAAAGGACTGCATTGGCCCTTGGACACCAGCAGATGTATGTTATGGTTGGCAAAACGTTTGTCTGCATTGTGCTCATGTCCAGAGACTGTGCTTGAGACTAAAATTAAGAGCGGCAGACTAAGTAATCTGGAAGAGGAAATTTCAAGGCAGTTGAATGTTGAAGCACTGGCAGGGCTATTGTTGTGGGTGTGTAGTGAAACATGTTGAGAATCAAGAACAAAGAGCCCAGCAGGATGATTTAAATGTTGTGATTTTGGCAAGAAAAGGAGCTCCAGTAAAACTGTGGACTGCAAAGATAGAACTGTGGAGATCTCTATTGCTGAGAAGGAGCAAGAAAGCATAAGATGGCCTTGAGGCCATCATAAGAAGCAGCAAGTGTCCTCCCTTTGCAGCCTCAAACCTGCAAAAGTGAATGACTTTGCCTTGAGGAGAAAGCCACAGAGTACCACGTTCCAAAATGGCAACAGCCACACCATGGACCAAAATGCTGGCAGCATAGAGAAAATAAAGCCCAGCTACTGTTCAAGATGGCAGTAGACCTTGGCATTATTCATGTGGTCCTCGTTTTAGGTGCATAC
Source organism: Dinomys branickii (assembly GCA_004027595.1). Taxonomy (NCBI): domain Eukaryota; kingdom Metazoa; phylum Chordata; class Mammalia; order Rodentia; family Dinomyidae; genus Dinomys; species Dinomys branickii. The sequence goes on from PVLD010030766.1 coordinate 1,588, forward strand.
AGAATGCAAGAGTTCTGTGGTTAACAAGGCTTCCACCCAGATTTCATAAGAACGCCTGAGAGGCCAGGCAGTGTGCCTCTGAGAGGGCAGTGTGTGAAGCTGTGAAAAAGAAGCCAAAAGTGTAGTGGAGACCACAGAAATTTTGAGAAGCCAGACAAGTGGATTTTCTTAGGAAAGCTGCAAAGATTGAGCAGAGCAGGCCTAAGAGAGAAACCATGTGATCTACAGTCACCAGAAATGCCACAGAGGCAGAGTCATGCAAGCTTTCTGGAGCTCACAATTTGCCACAGACTGCCTCAGATGTTCCAGGTGGAACTATAGGACTTAATGCTTGCCCCATTGGATTTTGGACTTGCCCTGGTCCCAATTCTTTGTATCCTCCTGTCTGTATCTTTTGGAATGGTAATGTATATCTTGTGCCACTGAATTTGGAAGCGTTTAACCTTTCATTTGTATGGGAGCTCACAGTTAGAGTTTGTCGTACATCTTGGAGGAGCCTTGGGGCTTGAACTTTTCAGCAATGCTGAAAGGATTAGGACATTGGCAATTCTTAGAGATGGACTAAAATGCCTCTCACATAAAGGGATGTACACGAGTCTTTGGAGGGCCAGGGGTGGAATGTTATGATTTGCGTCTATATGTACCCCCAAAGTTGCATGCAGTCATGGGGCAAGTTTCTAGAGTTTATGATTAATTCATGGTCCAATGCTGGGATTATGGGTGTGAGTGCTACACCCACTCTGGGGTGGGGAGCCTTCCCTGACTACAACATAAGGGAAGGAAAGAAACTTGTTTGCTGCTCCTCCCTTTTTGCTCTTGCTGATTTCCACCGCCACCATGAACGTTTGACCTCTGCCATGTGCCACTTTGCCTTGGAGCCAACCAAGTATGGACTGAAACCTCCACACAAACCATGAGCTAAAATACACCTTTCGTTCTTTAATTTTGAGTGTTAGGTATTTTGTCTCAGCAACAAGAGAAAAGTAACTGAGACAATGAGGTAGATGTTGCCTGCTGTTCAGGATACTGCTTCCTCTGACACTTTGCCCAAGCTCTAAACCTCTTACTTTCCTCATATAAACCACAGCTGTATCTGCATAGACGATGACCACTGGGATATCTGAGACTAAAATTAGGGGCAGCAGACTAATAAATCTGAAAGAATATATTTTAAGGCAGTCGAAAGTTGAGGCAGTGGCATGGCTATTGTTGGGGGCTTTTAGTGAGACTTATGTTGAGAATCAAAAGCAAAGAGCCCAGCAGGATGATTTGAATCTAATCTATCTTCACTTTCTTTAGAATATCTTGTTTATGAAAACACTTCTTTTGGTCACAGACAGTAGATGGATGGAAGCTTGACTCACGATTTGGGCTTAGATTTGCTCTGTGACATGGATCTATGAAAGGCAGAGCTCCACGGGAAAGAGCACCCTGGTGAAATTAAGCAGTGCATCAGGAGAGGGTGGTACTCCCCACAGAAGCCCACAAATTTGTCTGACAGAAAAGTCAAAGTATACTCTGCCACATTTTGAGTGGGGAATTGCTGGCTGAATTCAAGTATTTAAGAAGATTCTAAGAAAGATCAAAAGGAGTGTAAAAATATTTTGGACCAGTATGTTGTTGAAAGATAACCCATGAGAGAAATTGGAATGTAGTTTTCTATTTTAGTTGACAATCTGGTTGTGGGATGAAGACAATGCTACCTTTCAGAAATGAATCTCTCAGTATATCTTCATTTTCAATTTCTTTGAAGATTTTGAGGAGTATTGAAGTTCATGTAGAATTCAGTGATAAATTCACAATGTCCTGAGCTTTTCTTTGCTTGTAGGATGTTTAGGACTGTCTCAATTTCTTTTATCAATTTCAGACTGTTCAGGAGTTTTATATCTTCTTGATTCAATTTTGGTACTTACTATGTATCTTGAATGTATTCATTTCTTCTATATTCTAAAATTGATAAGAGTGCAGGTTTTCAAAATTGTTATTAATAATCTTCTGGACCTGGGCAGGTTTAGTTGTGATTTTTCCTTTTTCATTTCCATTTGCATTGCTATGGGACTTTTCTTTTCTTCTCTGGTAAGTTTTAAGGAGTAGTTTTATTTTATTCTTTTGAAGAATCAACATTTTGATCTATTCATTTGTTGAATTTTTTTATTCTCAATTTCATAAAGTTTCTCTCTCATCTTTATAATTTCCTTTCTTGTAGTAGCTTTGGACTTTCTTTGTCTTTCTAGGATCTTGATTTGCATCACTAAGTTAATTATTTCAAAGAGATATTTTTACTGTGTACATTCAGTGCTATAACATTCTATACTAAGACTGCTTTCACTGTAGCTGGCTCATAGGTTTTGGTATTATCCTTTGACTCTAGGAAAAGTTTAATTTTTTCCTTGATTTCTCCTATGACTCATTGATTATTCAAGAGTGTATTGTTTAATCTCTACTTGTTTGAATAATTGCTTTGGTTTATTTTGCCATTGATTTTTTGTTTCATTGCACTATGATCTGATAATTTCATTCTTTGTGTTTATTTAAGCATTTTTAATGGGGTAGGATATGGTTTATTTTAGAGAAAATTTGAGGGCTGCTAAGAAGAATGTGCACTTTCTTGGTGCATTGAACACTGTGCATCTCTATTATATCCATTTTTAAAGACGTTGTTCAACACTGATTTTTTGTTGATAATTTGTGTAGTAGATTTGTCTATTTAGAATGTGGTACTGAGGCCCTCCAACATAAATGTGTTGAGGTCTGATATTTTATGTCTAGTTATGTTTCTTTTATGAAGTTTGGTGCACCAGTATTTGGTGGCTATTTATCTACAATTGTTATCTCTTCTTGTTGAATTGTTCCTTTAACCAGTATGTGGTGACCTTTTCTGCCTCTTCTGATCACTTTTGTCTTGAAAATAGGATAGCTACTATGCTTACTTTCAGGCTTTCAGTGCACGGAATATTGTTTTCCATTCTTTGATGTTTAGAGTACCAGTCTTTTACTAGGTAATCAGATATAACACAACATATACAGATATATGGAAATTACAAGATTAGCTTATGATAGTCAGCTATAAAGTTGGATGAGGAAGTGTGCAGAGGGTGTTTGCAGTCTGCAGACTGAAGGTTTCAGTTGAAGGTCTGGAGTTTACTTCAGTGTCCCATACAAGTCTGTATCAGAAGGCCAATGCGTCTGTGATAGAAGGCCGAAGAGTCTACAAATGGACAGCTGAAAAGTCTATGATAGAGAGCTGAAGAATCTATGCCACAAAGCTTAAGGATCTGAGGCAGAAGCCAAGCAGTCTGCATTAGAAGCCAGGAGATGATGTCCAAGCTGAAAGTGAAGACTGGAGTTCCTCCAAAGAACAGAAGCAAGTCTGTCCTTCCTCATTTTCCCTTTATATCGCCCAGGTGAAGAGCCACCATAGGGTGGGTCCTCTGTATTGTAGTTGCAGACATGCCACCTTAGGGCAGATCTTCTACACTCTACGATATAGAATAGCTGAGCTGACTTAGTTTAGCTTCTCAACTTCTCAAATTGGCACAGTCAACCATTGTATTTAGTCTATGAATTTCTTTTTGGGTTAAATGTGTTGTTTGCTGCATATAGTTGTGCAGGTTTTTAAAATCCAAAACATCATCCTATATCTTTTAATTTGAGAGTTGAAATCATTACATGGAAAGTAATTACTGAAAGTATTGACATACTCATATCCTTATATTATTTTTCTATTTTTTTCTTTTGCTTACCTGTTCACTGTGACTGACACATTCATTGTATTAGACTTAACAGTTTCACCAGTCTTGTTATCTGTACCTAGAATTCATAGACTGAAAGTGAAGGGATGGAAAACAATCCTCTCGGATTTCATCCTGCTGTGTAAGCCACACTGACCAAGAGGAAGCAGAGTTTCCATGTTGCAAAACCAGCCCAAACGCTAAAGGCAATGAGGACCTCAGGTGGATCATGATAATTTGTTGTTCCCGAACAGAGAAATAGTATTTCCATGACAGAAAACACCCTAAGAATTATGATGCTCATCAAACTAGAACTTCAAAAAAATTACATTTTGTAGGCGTTTCTGTCTCTGCTCAGCTGGCTCTGAGGCAGCATAATATGACAAAGGGGCAACATTTCGGGGCAATGGAAGATAGCAAAAGCAGTAAGCAAGGGGGAGAAAAACAAGTCTCTTTCTGCAACGTTTATACAGACTGCAGGCATTAGTGACCAATCAGTGGATTGATCCTCCAATCACCCACTCATGCTTAATTCCAACATTGAGTCATGAATCAATCATAAACTCTAGATTCAGCTACCTCAAGATAAGCCCACCCCTTTTGACCACATGAGGATTTGGGCGTACAGCCAGATAGAAACTCTAATAACAGCAATGATACCACTTCTCTAGTACCAAAATATGTCTTAGTTACTTCCTGACTGCCAGGACAAAAGACATGATACCAATAACTTAAGGAATGGTTTATTTTTAGATTACAGTATGTAGAGATCTCAGGCTATACCCAGCTGTCTCCAAGGCATTTCACTGAAAAGAAAGGTTTGTGCTAATATTGGAGAATTTTTATGACCATATCTTGTACTCTGAGTAACTACTTTGAATATAACAATACACAGTGTATTAATAATTGTTATTCTCCTATTGTTTTACTATGAAATTTTAAGTTTTTTGATAAATTTGTTTTAAAACCTGAGAATATAGCTTAGTTGTAGAACACTCCAAAATTTGATCTTCAGTACCAAAAAGAGAAAAGAAAGATGAAACAAACAATGAAAAACTTAAACCATCAGCAACATTGAATTTCCCCAGCACACCCCACCTATAGTTTTTTACATACTCTGACAAATGTTTTACACCTGTCAGTGTAGCAGACATATAGTATTGTCTGAAAATTCAGGCAAATATGCTTTATACAGCAGAGTATACATGTGTTGCTACTTTTGTGATTATAACTCAGGACTATAAATGCATGATTTGCAGTCTGATAGAGTATAAATCCACCTTTGTTGATGTAACTTGAAGATGTAGTGTCTATAGAAGTTATGTTAATTATGTTTGCTAATATCATAGTAGTGGGTTCCCCAGAGTAGAACTTTAGGTCTCCCCTAGCTTTGCTTATTTTGGGATGAGTCATCAACTGTAGGCTTTTTTCTCCTGTAATCTTAAATTGAAGCCACTAACAAGTTCAAATTCTGTAACATCATGGGAGAATAGAAAAGTAATTTCTTACAACTAGATTTTGAGTGTAGCTCAGTCACGAAGGATGAATCCAATGTAATTGAAACCTCTTAACTGTACCTCAGCACCTTTCAGAAAGAAGAAATCAAATAGTAGAACAAACACAACACAAAAACAAATAAGATGCGAAAATGCAGTAATGAACAAAAGAATTGCAAGCACATCACCAATACAATAGAAGATAGAGGGAAAATGGTATAGAATGAACAGAAATATTAATTATTAATAGAGAAAATAGCAGTAAATTGATATTTAAATAGAAATAAGTTAAAAAGAGGAACATCATAAAGAAAAGTGAGAAGATATGGAATTTAAAATGTTTTCAAAAGCTAATAAAAATTTAGAAAGGGAAAATAAAATGTGAATAAGAAAATAGATACTAAAAGAGAAAGTTGAAAGGTAAGCAAGAAAGAATATATCATCTATTACTTACATATTTGATTCAAACAGCTATAACCAAAAGCATCTAACTATATCAATCAGTTAATCAATCAATAAGTTAATAAAATTTTACCAAGATGGTTGTCTATGTGTTGAAGAGTAGATGTTCTCAGCTTATGCCATACACATCTTTGCATGACATCTTTAGCTTTATGCCCTGTCAGGACAAGACATGCTATATTTTGCTCATCTTTTTCTCCTTTTCACTGCATAGCTCACCTGCCTATTAGGTGGGTTATTTTTTTTCCTTTTTAATTTTATTTTTAAAGTAATTTTATTGCTACATTATTTTTTTGCTCAACCTAAACAATGTTTATTGTGACTTTATTTTTTTTTATTTTAGAAACATAAAAGTACAAAAACATATTGACAAACAGACATCAATTATCATAAAAAATAGTACAATCACAACTAATCTATAGACAAGGTGATATGGTCTCAACAGTGGTTATTGCTTTATCCATTGATATCTTTGAATTGTAAATGTATGAACCCATATACAGACATGCAAATTTAGTCAGACAGTTAATCCTCTCAACAAGGGAAACACTTCAAAGAATCAATAATTGGGACCTCATCCTACTGAAAAGTTATTGCTACATTTTAAATATACATAATTATAATATTCATCATATAGAATTTGTATCTTTATATATCTTGATTCTTCTTTTTTCCCCTTCCTCACTCTTCCACCTTCTTTCCCTCATTATTTACAAAAGTTGTTTCCATTTTATTCTTTCATCTTTTTTCTTTTCCCTTACTGCCTTTTTACTTCACCCCTTTCTAGCTCCACCCTCCATTTGAAAATTTTCTTTCCATTGCACAATATCTGTTATACATTTTAATCCTTATTTACACTTTCAGTTTCTCACAAGACAGAAACCATGCAACATTTACACATGTATACCCAATGGATATCGTCCAAGAGTATGGTCTCTAGGTGCATGTATTTGCCTAAAAATGTCTCAAGTATATCCTTCCCTATGTCAGAATGTACTCCTTTGTATTAAAAATAAACCCATATATTCTTTATCCATTCATCTGCTGATGGGTGTTTGGACTGTTTTCTAGATTTGGCTATTACCAACAGTGTTGCTATAAACATGGGTGTGCGCATATTGCTGTGGTATGATACTTTTAATCCTTCAGAGAAGATACCAAGAAGGGGAATAGCTGGATCAAATAAGACTTCTAATTCTAGGTTTTGCAGAATCTCCACAGTGATTTCCATAGTGTTTGCACCAGTCTACAATCACACCAAGAGTGGAGAAGGATTCATTTCTCACCACAGCCCTGTGAGCATTTTTTATATGTTGATTTCTTAATGATAGCCATTCTTTCTGAAATGAGATGGAATCTCAGTATTATTTTAATTAACATCTCTCAAATAGCTAGTGATGTGAACTATTTTATCATATGTTTATCTGCCATTTCTACTTTTTCATTTGAGAAGTGTCTAGATTTTGTATTGGATCTTTAAATGTGGACTGCCTTTTTTTTAGTTCTTTATATACTCTAGATATTATTGATTTTTCTGAGGAACAGCTAACAAAAATATTTCTCTCTCTGTGGGTTGTCTCTTTACACCTGTTGGTGGTTTCCTTCATTATGAAAAATATGTTTAATAAAAGGATATCCCAGTTGTTGACCCTTTGTGATATTTCTTGTAAAAATGGGATTTTGTTCATAAAATCTTTGGATATACCAATGTCTTCAAGAGAAATACCTATTCTACCTCCCTGATGATTTAGTGTTTCCATTTTAATATTTAAATCTTTGATTCATTTTGATTTTAGTTTAGTGCATGGTGAGATGTATGGGTCTAGATTTTGTCTTTAGCATATGGACAACCAGTTTTCCAGTACCATTTGTTAAAGAGGCTATTTTTCTCCCATTAAATGTGTTTGGCTGCTTTCTCAAAGATAAGGTGCCTGAGTGTGTTTGGAGTTGTTTTGAATCTTCTAATCTGTTCCATTGATCCCAGAATCTGTTTCATTGCCAGTACCATGCTGTTTTTATCACAGTAGTTTTGTAGTATAATTTGAAGTCGGGAATTGTGAGACGCCCCCTGCCTTGCCTTTGTTGCCCAGAATTGTTTTTCCTATTCTCAGTCTCTTCTGTTTCCAAATGAATTTTATGACATTTTGCACTAATTCTGAGAGGTATACTATTAGTATTTTGACAGGAGTTGCATTAAATCTATATAACAATTTTGAGAGGCCATTTTCAGTATATTGGTTTTGACTATCCAAAAACAAGTAATATTGTTCTATTTTCTCATACTTTCAATTTCCTTTATCACAGTACTGTAGTTTCCAATGTGAAAGTCTTTTCCTTCCTTCATTGAGTCCTGTTTCTTTTTTTTGCGGTACTGGGGATCGAACTCCGGACCCTGCGCTTGCTAGGCAAGCGCTTATTCCACTGAGCTATAGCCCCAGCCCACTGTTTCTTTTTTTGGATACCATTGTGAAATGTGTGGATTTCCAGATTTTTCAGTGAGTTTATTACCTTTGTACATGAATGCTAATGATTTTTGACAGTTGAATTTGTATCAAGCACTTTGTACCCAATGTTGGTATTACATCTGGCAGTTTTTGGTGCAGGTTTGGTGTCTTCTATGCAGTGCATCACATCATCCACAAATAATGATAATTTAACTTCATTTTTCCTATATTTGTTATTTTATTTCACTCTATTGTTTAATTGCTTCTTGTTAATGTTTCCAGAATTCTATTGAATAAGAGTGGTGATAGCGGACATCCTAGTGACTGCTTTCAGTTTCTGTTCATTTAGTATAAAGTTGGCTATTGGTCTATCATAGATGACTTTCATCAGATTGAAATAAAGACCATCTACTGTAAGTTTTATGTTTTTTTATGATGAATATGCATTGGGTTTTGTCAAATGCCTTTTCTGCATCTACTGACCTGATTATGTGGTTTTTGTTGATATTCTGTACCACATTTACTGATTTGCACCTGTTCAACAATCCCTGCACAACTGGAATGAATTCTACTTTGCTATGCTGTATGATATTCTTGATGATTTCCTGCATTCCATTTGCTAGTAATTTATTGAGAATTTTTGTGTCTATATTCATAAGGGAAATTGGCTTAAAATTCTTTGTGGGTTGAATTCTTTTCTTATTTTGGTACTAGGGTAATACTTGCTTCCAGGAATGAGTTTGGGAGTACCGCTTCTCTTTCAATTTCATTAAAGAGTTTGAGGAATAGTGGCATTAGATCTTATATAAATTTCTTTTAGAATTCAGCATTGAATCAATCAGGGCCATGGCTAACTGGAGATCTACATGCCCTTAGAAATGGCTACTTTTCAGAGATGTCTTCCAGCTGTAGTTGGATTTTGGAGTTTGAGTCTGTTGCAAGATGCTGCCTCTTCAGAGCCAGGGATATAGCTCAGTAGCACAGTGCTTGCCTGGTAAGCATCAAGGCCAGAGTGCGATTCCAAGTACCACCAAAAAGGTCACATTTTTTCAATATGTTGGAGAGAAGAAATCACTTCCTATTTGGCCTAGCCCATGGTTCTTTACATTGGTCTAAGTATTGTTTATGACCCGCAAGCAAAGTCAGACTTGACATACAATGAAGAGCAACTGATTAGAACAATTATGTCCCCTTGGCTATGGCAGTAAAAGCAATAATAACAACAGCATCAAGCACAACCTAGAAAATGACAAACTGTAGTAACTATTAATTTGCCAGTTTTTCTATATGAACAGAATTTTTAGTTATAGAACCAAATGTAAAACAAATCAAAAACTATGTAGAGTAAATATCATCTCAATATGGCAATTTTACCCTTAGGGGAAAAAAGTCTAAAATAGCTTCAGGAAAATATGAACAAATAGAAGAAGAAAAAGAAATTAGAAGAAAGGCTGGAGGACAAAGTAAGATTATGGAAGCTTTAGGAACCAGTGAAGTAAACAGAAATGACAGAATGATGGAAGAAACAAGAAGAGATCAAACAACAAGAAAACTACAAACATTGTTCTTATGTAAAAAGAACAACCAATCAAGAAAAAGAAAAAAAAATGGAAAAATTAAATCAAGCAATCAATGTAAAAGCAAAGAAGGAAGGAAAGCAGAAAAAAGCCCTCTTCAGGGCATTTTCTTGCTGTCAGTATTTGACAGAGTTGGTGGACAGCCCAGGTCTCCGTTGACTGAGCCTACAGATCAGCAGTAGAATTATGGTGATGGTAGATCATCCCAGCAAACCCGGGCCTTTAGTTCCCTAGCTTCTTCTGGGTTCTGGCTGTGAGGTTGGGAACTGACTTTTTTGGTCCATAACACTCTGTGTGCCTTCTGATGTCTTGAACTCATCTCCCTGCTGGCTTGAACTCAACTCCCTGACCTGTCATATTGAATTTAGTTGTTCCTCACCTGACACTCAGAGCCACTAGATGGAGCCAACTAGCAGCTTCTATGAATTTTTACTCCATTGGTCCTTTCCCAAAATATCTACTGGCCGAGTGCTCTCTTTTGCTATGTGTTTGAATTCAAATAAGTCACCAGCCACTGCAGAGTGCTGTGCCCACGGATCCATTCTACTTGTGTGTTTCTCCATGGAGGCCTCTGGGGCTGGCAGTAGTCACCATGCCTCTGTAGGTTGAGCTGCTCCTTTTATGATGTGAACCAGGGCTCAGCCAGAAAGCACCTTTTGCTACCTGCATCTTTTCCACTGTGCTCCCTCTCTTTGCTCTCTCTCTTGGCTCTAATCCATACTTCAGATACTTGCTGGGTCCTAGGGACCCAATTTTCTCCTCCATCTCTTCCTCACATTACTATATTCCAGCACCTGTATTCCATATTTCAGAAAGCCTATTTCTCTGCTCCTCATCATTCTAGTATCTTCATGGAATGGTCTTTGAATGGGGACAATGGCAATATTTTCCAGTTGCCCTGCCACCCAATAAAGTTTAGGGTGAAATAAAAAGTATTTGCTAGCAGTATTTTTCTCCAGTGTTACTTTTTCCCCACATCCTTAAAGTGTATCTAACACCAGCTGCTATAGCACAAAAAGTTCTCCAGCATTTTGTGAGGCCTCTGAGTAGTTGATCTCCAATTGTTTTGAGAAAAACAATTGATGAGGGCTGGGTGCCTCCAATCTAAAACATTGAACTTTACATTAGTATGTTTTTAGTAGTGTTCTCTTGGTTGCAAAATCTTGTCACTTCCCCTCTTTTGTAGTAAAATAAAAAGAACAAAACAAAATAAAAGAGAGATCTTTACAATAAAAATACAGTGACAGAATAAGATGGCAGTTCATTAAGTTCCTTCAATGACAATCTCATCAAATACACACAAAGTTGAATATTCATTTATTAAATTATCTTCAGAGAGTTTAGGAAACTATGTAAGAGACCACATGACCTGTTTGTAGTACAAGAAAGAAAATGACATTGAAGATTTGAGAAAGAAAAGAATTAACCACATGACATATCTCCCAATTTCAAGAGCACAGTGTTGAGAGAGATAGTTTCCATCTCTGGGAGGGAGAATTATATGTAGGCCTTAGATTTAAATACCAGTACATGTACCACAGTGAAGCTCAGTTTTGGGTAAAGCCTCATGACTCATGCCATTAGATAAGTAACTGTGGACTGAGCTACTGGGTTTGTGTTAAGGCGGGCAGATGACTGCAACCATTATCTTCATGGAGCCTTAGGCCGCAGACTAGTAAGCTTAACTCCACCTCCTGGAGAGCCGGTGGTGAAAGCTATCACAAGTTTTTGCATTAGACCCCAGCATCAGGGTATCCACCATGAAACTCAAAACCTGCTAGAAACTCAAACCCTGGAATGGTGGCCAGTGCTCACAGACAAAACACCAGTACAGGTGTAGCATCAGGTAGAAACCTGCTCGTGCTAAATTTCTAGGCTACATCATGTCTAGCCTTACATTAGGCTCTGGAAACACTCAGACTCCTCCTAACGTAGCAGTCCCTTTAAGCTGGAATTTTTGAGGGATGACCCACCTTAGCATCAGCCCGGATAAAATTAGACTGGCCTATCATCCATTCCTGTACCTTGAGGAGCATAGTTATTACCAGGTTGGCACACACAGGGAGGAAGTTAGAAATTGCACTGCATAAAGCAGAGACCCAGGCCTCAGAGCAGTGGGCTCCTCTGTCAACCTGGCACATGGACTATGACAAGGGGTTCAATGTATTTCTGAGACCTTGCAAGTCCTGGCCACTGTGAGACTCAGCCATTGCCCAGACTAGCATCAACCCAGTTGGCTATGCCAGTCGATCTTGTTTGTCAATATGAATGAATTAGGAAACTCCTAGAGAGGTTATTATATAATGATGGTAATACCATCATTGGATTAACCAATGTATGGGTTCACATGTGAATAAGCTATATGAAGATGAGGACTAGATGTAAGATGCAGGTCTTGGGCACTTGACCCTGGGGATTGTATACGGTCCTTGTTCCATTCCTCTTTTGGTCTGTTTCCCAGAAGCCAAGAGTTGAGCAGTATTCTTCTGCCATGTCCTTTCACCTGCTTTGGAGCCAGATGACCATAGACTGAAAACCATGAGTTAAGATAAAAATCTCGTTCTTTAAATTGTAAGTCTCATATGTTTTGTACCAGTAACAAAAAAGCTGATTAATACAGTTGCCAAAGGACTTTCTTCACTGCAGAACTACTCCAAGTTTGGTGGTATAACATGGCTGTAGGACAGAAGATTTAGCTTAAGATTTTACTTTTGAAATTATTGCTGAACTGATGAAACCTAAACATGGAAAACTGTAACAGCTTCAGTTCTGGGGGGAAATATGAAACCTTACTTTACCAGACTTCTATTTCACCTGCCTTTACCTATTGCTGGTTGCAACAATCTTGGGCCATGAGTCCATGTGAACAATTAGCAGCTCATTGCATCCATGGCCCTTTGTCCTAGCAGAGTATTGTGCTGCACTTGGCAAATTTGGGACCAAACTGTGGCATAGCTTAGTTGATTTTGTGCCTATGAGTATGCAAACAGGCCTGGGGCTGATGCAACCACAGTGACTGTCTATAGCCGGGCAGAGTCACACAGAAGCTAACTACAACTATCTAGGACTACACCAGACAGAAGGACAGTCTTGCAGGGAAAAATTTTCCTTTCTAAGTTCTTTCATGCTTCTATTTGAACAATAAAACAAGCAAGAATTTGAGGAATTGCTAAGATTGGATTGTTTTCTAGCACTAAAACAGTGACAATACACTGACAGCACAGTCCTTGGAAAGTTGGACTTACTAAAATAGCCAAAAGGAATTCATGTTGAGAAAAAATAAGGAACTGACTTAAAATACATGAAAAGAGAAGCACAGAAAGACCAGATTGGTAAAAATACAGTAAATATTTTATTGTAAAATTCCCAGGTGGCATTGCATACAAACAAACATTAAGAGCTTTCAGGAAACTATAATATAACTGATAATGATCCAGAAACTAATCCATATTGAATGTTCAGAAAATTAAAATAGCTACTTTATGGATGCTCAAGGAACTCAATGAAAGCACAAAAAATTTTAATACTCAAAGTTAAAAATTTAACAAAGAAACAGAAACAATTATTAAAAATTATATTGTGCTAGAAAATACACGTGAATCTATAAATGGTAATAAAGTTATATATAGCTGGATATATTTAACAGAAGAATAAATTGGTGAACTCAAAATAACCTAGGATACAAGTTACTTGAAAGTAGGACTTTGAAAGAATAAAAGAATGAAGAAATCTTAAAGGAAATTTGGGGACCTTATTGAAAGTTCCTGTATTTGGCAGATGGAGGTTCTAGAAGAATTTGAGGATGCCAAAAGGTTATAAATATTATTCAAATGAATAATAACAGTAAAAGCACACATCTGGAGAACAATACAAATATCCGGGTACAGCAAGGTCAGAGATCAAATGACAAATTTCATGCAACCAAATATACCTATAATGCATCTTATAATTAAATTCTCAAAAGTAAAAAAAAAAAGAAGAGAAAGAAGATTCTTAAGTCTGCAATAGAAAGAAAATAGTAACATAGAGGATTGTCCCAATTTTCCTGACTGCAGTCTTTTCACGAGAAACCTTACTGGTCAGGAAAATGTGGTATAGATATTTTGTACTACTAAAAGAAAAATTTATCAAATGAAAATACTTATGCACTAAATCTGTTATTTACAAATGAAGGAAAACTTTAAAACTTTCTAAAGACACAAAAACTAAGAGAATATATCTCCACCATAAATGTTCTATAAGAAATGATGAAGTATGTTAATAAAATGGAAAGAAATATTTATAGGCAGAAAAAATGTCAAGTTGTAAATCTCATTAGAAAGATTGTGTAAAAATAACATAAAAGTTCTAATATTGTAAAACTAGTGCATAAAATATTTGTATCTTTATTATGAAAACTAAATATAAAACAGCTCAATTAGCAATTATTAAAAATTAAGTGAGAGTGTGGAAATACGTGAAAATGATATATGAAAAATTTTAAATGTAGGGACTAATGGAATGCAAGTGAAGTTTTGTTATTGGTACATTTTCTTGTGATCTTTCATTTGTTTATGTTCTTAAGTTTATGGATCCCTTAAATTGCTATTATTTCAAAATCTATTTTAATAAACAAAAGATTGCAAGTTCCATGGTAATGACGAAGCAAAAATCTGTAATACACAAAGAGTAAATAGTCACCAAGGAATCAAAGCACATAATTGGAGTAAATAATTTAATGAATAAAGGCAATAACCTGGAGGGAGAGAGAAAGAAAAGACTTAAAAGAAAACTAGAAAACAAGTTTCATAATGATTGTAGCAATCCTTGTGTTGGAATTGGCAAAACAGTTGGATAGAAGTACTCAGCACCTGTTTGTTCCTCAACAATAAAACCAAAACAACAAGTATATGACTGCACATTAGTGAAATTGTGTAACAACTGGAATTTAATAATAGAGAAATGTATATTACACTTTACATGGACAAATCTAAACAAATGTAGAAAAATACACCTTATAATAGATTGAATAGACTTCAAAGACAACTATAAAACATTCAATCTAACAACTGATTAATGCATATATTTTGATTGCAACATGTAACATTCTTTGGAATAGATCATATAGAATATGAAATAAGTGTCACTAAATGTCAAAATTTCAAATCATTTTCTTTTTGAGCAAAATACAATAAAGGCAGA
>PVLD010030767.1:0-16475 GCA_004027595.1 Dinomys branickii
AATCCATTGCTAATATTGCCAGTACGAGGTCATAGCAAGTGATAGACTTGGAAACGAAATGAAAAGTGATTGAGGACTGCAAAGGTGAAAATCAGTGATGATTGTCACTCATCAGTAATGTCCCATTCTGTCATTGCTGCCACCTTCAGAAAGTAGGAATGAGGTGAAGCAATTGCTTCAGCGAAACTAGCCAGTCTAGCAGTCATGGTCCACAGGAGATGGTGGCTCCATTTGTGTAGCTGCTCCTGAAAATTTTTCCATGAGATTCCAATCTTGTGTAGGCTTAGGCTAATGTACATATTTGCATATTAGTCTTCCACAAAAATCCTAAAAAGGGAAATTAATTCAAAAATAGATAAAAGCTTATGGAATAAGGATGTAAAGAAAGAAAATGTTTTTGCCAAGTTTGGTGCCACATACTTTTTATCCTAACATTCTGGAAGCTGAGTCAGGAGGGCTGTAGTTGGAGCCTAGACTGGACAACTTAGTGACTTACTGAGACTCTGTCTTGAAACGCTCAAAAGAGACTGAGGAATGTAGTTCAGTGTTAAGGCCTTGGACTCAATCTCCAGTTCCACAAAAAGGTGAAAGAAAATTGTTCTTGCCTTTCATATCATCATATTATGAGTCAAAAAGTTAAAATGAAAAAGTTAATGAAGTAAAAAATTTATAGTAAGCTAAAGGGAACTTACTATGGAGAAAACAAAATGATTTTTATGAATTTAGTACAGCCCACATGTGTAGTGGTAAAATCTAAGTCTGCTGATCCATTTGCTACACACTCACTGATTTGCCTACAAGTTCCAGTGACCATCTTCATTCATGGTGAATATCTATCAAGATGCACTATTTTTTTATGTTTTATGCAACCTTTTTCTGTACCTTTTCATGTTCTTAGGTATATTTACTCACAAAAATGCTTACCATTGCATTATAATTGCCCACAGTATTCAGTACTATAACATGCTGTGCAATTTTGTAACCTAGGAACAATAAGCTATACTATGCAGACCACATATGTAGTGGGATATACCATGCACCCAGCTTTGACTAGGTATGATATTTGCACAGTGATGACATCACCTCCTAATACATTTTTCTATCTGTGTCCCTGTTGTTAATTGACATATTACTATATGCACATATATCCTGGTATAATGCTACAAAAACTGCACATGCCTACATGTTCAATGAATGATAGCTACTAATATTACTATAAGAGACAGCATTCGTATAGTTACTTGTTCATCTGTAACTCATGAAGATTAGATTGTGAATCATAGAGTTGCTATGAGTATTAAATAAGCTATTACAAGCAAACCATTTAGCTTAGTACGTGTTACATATATGTAGATAGTCCATGTAAGACAGTACAGTAATTATTTTATTTTGCATGTTAGGACTCTTGTTAATGTGACTGAAATCTTATTTTACATTTAAGTAAAGATGAGGATTTATTAGTTGAAGTAACTGAACAGTTAAGAAATGTATCTGACTTCTGGTACACCTCAATAGAGTATACTAATGATGCCTTCAGGACCTTTCAGACCACTTGGCCCTGTTATTCTGTGCTGATTTCATTATCAGGTGACTGCAAAATAGCTTCCAGAGTTTTCCCATCTACATGCCCTTGGCCTCTTATCTAGTGGAAAGGAAAAATAATCTATCCATCCAAGTATTCCCAGCTAACCATTCAAGAGTCATTTGATTCTAGCAGTTAAGGTTTTGTGATCACCTCTTCATCAGTAACTCTGGCCAGAGGAATATGATGTGCAGGTTAACTTAGCCCTGAGTGCCAGAGAAATATCTAGTATGCCATTAGTAATTATACACATATATTTGCTCTCAAAGAAGATAGTTTCCTGTTGATTTAAATAATTAGGTTTTTCCACTGTAGACTAATTTACCATAGTACACCTTCACTCATACCATGTCTACTTTCCTGCTCAATAACAATGTAAAGTGGAATTTAGCACAAAGGAATTGAATACATCGTTAATTAAGATGATAAGCAGATCACACTATTCAGCGTAATGTAGCATTTGTGTGATGATTTCCTACATTTGGTAGACCCTGTCCAGGGCACTCTTAAGAAAGTCAGTGATGATTGGTACATTCAATGGGATCTCATATTCATCGGCTGATAGAAAAGATAGCTCTTTCTAGCATGTGGGTGAGTGCGCGCTAACAGCAAACATATCCCAAAGTGCTCTGGAAATGCAGAGGATACCTCACTCCTGACAAGGACAGGGCTGCTTAGAGACAAAAATTGGATACCTTGATAGAAATTTGGTGACAAGTATAGAAAATTTTTAGTTGAAAATATTAATACCACAGTTGTTTTAGAGTCAAAGGAGCATATAATTTGTACATTTATGAGTATAGTATTTTCTTTTTTGAATTTGTTTCCTCTTCTTTTTCCTTTCTATTCCACTAGATAAATGAAAATTCATCATGCTTCTTAGGTTCCAGAGGCAATCCTTCACTTGCCTTTTAAAGACAGGTTTAGCTGCAGAGATGAAATTTGAGCTGGGTCTCTGAGCAGAAGAGGAAGTTTATCCAGATGAAGAGAGACATGAATAAATCATTCACAAAGTGCTTTAGCACTGAGCAACAACTTGATGTAGCCCGCTGCTGTGTGTGTATCATCAAGGGAGAAAATGGCAAGAGAAAAAGCCAGACAGGCACCAGATCAGGAAGGTCTTAAAGGATCTGGTTCTCTTTCTTCCATGGTGGAGGTTCAGTGCATCAAGGGTGCAGTAAGCCTGAAAGGATTCATTCGGGGTTGAGACCTGATTGCTAAACATAATTATCATGCCTACTTGTAAGCTAGAGAAGGGGAAGCTATTTTTATCATTCTCCAGAAGCCCTGATTTAGGAAAATCTAATGCACCCAAAAGCAAATAAAAATTAAATACAGTACATAAAAGAGAAAGTAAGCAATGCTTCACTTTAAGAAAAGAATTCCTTGAGATTGAGAGCACTCACGACACAATCTAGTATGGAATTCTACTTATAATAAATCATAACACTACTTCCTCAGAAGGTCTTTCATTATTTGACTTGCTTATTTGAGCCAATTGTGTAAACATGCCAGTTCACTGGTTAGATGAAATGTGGGGCTGGCTGTGTTGAATATTTGCAAAGAAAACTGAAGACGAAGCAGTTCTGTTCTCCCAGTGTAGCCAAGCCTCATGTTAGCAGTGACCTTGGGATCCTTGCAGTAAGATCACCTGACAGGTGGACTAAAACAGCAGCTAAAAGATCTTGGGATGTTTGAATCAGTAAATCCTCTTAGATCAAATCCGAGAGTCCATCTTATTCTGAATTCTATGCCATGACAGAGTATTAACAAATATCAGGTTTATATTCAAATTATGATGACCTTGTGCTTTTTATTTAGAAAGTTTACAGAGATGAGTATTCCAAAAAATAATTTGGGGACTTCTTGCATTTCCGAAGCTATTGCAAAGATTAACAGAATGCCACATAAATCTTTTAATTTTTCTTACTGACTTTGCAGTTATAACTTCTTAAGTGTTTACTCCTAACACAGATATAGCCCTCTTCTTTAAAGCTTTTGCAGCTGAGGGCAAAAATTCTGTTAATGACAAATAAGACTCTGAAAATGCTTTCAAAAGGAAAGGTGCAGAGTGACTTTCAAAATCATCATTTGAAACAAAACATGGAAATTTTCATGTGTTTGAACATAGATGCAAAGGCGTGGCACTGAATTTCAATTGTTTACTTTTTTTTCTTGCTATAAATACATGGCATATGTCTCTATCACCCTTTTCTTAGCTTCAGATTGACCTAGGGGAGAAATGAACTATCGTAAAATGGGAACCACTGGACTCAAGTCTTCCTTCTCAGATTGTTTAAGGTCAGGCTCACTGAAGTTAAATTACTTCCCTTGAATGCAGAAAGCAGTCCAGGGGTCTGCTTTCCTTCTACTTTATACTGCATAGGAACAATATCTGCTCCTACAGTGATGACATGAAGCACATTTTTGGTCTCTGTTAGTTCAAATGCAAATGTACTGACTGTATCAAAAGTGAAAACTCATTAAAGGTGCTGTAATGCAATTGTGTTATCTCCCAGGAGCGCGGAAAATAACATTAGTCATCACTCCAGCACATTTCCATTTGCTAACATAGTGAAATCACCCCCTTACCCTTCCAAGGTTTCCCTAGAAAACTTTCATATTTTATTCTAGTTCCAGCAGACAAAAGCTTTAGGTATCTATTCATCACTAAGACACTTTCTTATTTAAATTGAAAACTGCTGTCACATGATATCATATGCAACCAGGGAAAGTTTTGTTTCCTATGTGAAGAAGGTCTGACTTTGTAGAGATTGTTAAAACATCCTCCCTGAGTTGTTTGAATTGTACCTTAGATAGTGCCTATTTGGCTACATTAAACAACAAAAGAGGAGGGTAATATATAAATCATGGCACATATCACTTGAGTATTTTTCTCTAATATTGTTTGCGTTTGGGGGCAGTGCCTCCTTTTGCCAAGAGACTTTCTGTGCATTCTGGTTTTGTAGGTACTTTGCAGATATTTGGGCAAATTTTACCTCTGCTTGTTTTCCTTAGTGCCCCAATATCTTTTTACCGTCACAACCAAATCTTAAAGCTGGAATGGATCTCGAATGGCCATTGTTCTTTGGGCGAGTTTTCACACATTTATTGACTACCTATTAAGGACAAAGCTCTGTTTGATACCTTGAGGATATATATATACCAATTCCTAGCAAACTTCAGGGTGCATAAATAACCAGGTGAGTGAGATAAACTCAGATAGTTATGATTTCTACAAATAAAGGTAGAGATGCTGTTGGGAGAGATATTTTAATTTGGCTTTTGATTTGTAGATCTTGAGAAAGCACTGGTCATGGGAAGATCCAAAGGGAGCTTATCCCAGACAAAGGAAGAACGTATGTGTGCATAGTAAGGTGATCAACAATTATTTGATAAATAGGAAACCTTAAAATTTTAAACTATTTTCAATATACATTTTTCATTTTTAAACAGTTTTTCAATGTTTCTTCGAGGGTAATCTTTTTATAGTAGAAAAGGATGGGGTTTTTTTTGGTATATTGGGGATATCAACACCGTTACTGTATTGCAAATGTTCTGTCATATAGTTCTTTACACCTTGCCTCATCTTTCTCTTTTTTGTTGGTCTTATAGATTTCATGTTTTTGATTCGATGCTATTACCCTCCCAATGCTCCTATCCTCTCATTAAATGAGTAGAAACCACTTCTCTACCTAAAGATAATTATTGGTTAAATTGCTTTAATGTAAGGTTTTAGAGTACATTTGTTGAGACACCTTGAACTTCTCTGAATGCTGTAAGAAAGTATTCTACTTTTGCAAATGGTAACCAGTAAGCACAACACACCTATACGATATTTTACATGCTACTTTTCATGTGCTATGTTACATATTCTTGAGTCTAAATACATACTCTGTGCTGTGCTTTTTCCACCTGCTGCTCTGTGTCCATATCAAAGCCCCCCCTTATAATGCCCTTGGTGTGTGCTAGGATCGGGCCTCCTCACTCTTCTCGGTCCAACACTTTGTAGCTACTATCAGCTATTTTTTCGGGTGTGTGTTTGAATCATTCTGCCACTTCATTTTAAATGGAATTTTGATGGGAACACATTAAAAGTACATAGTATATTTACTGGAAATATAAATATTGTTCATAAATACATCTTGGTTTTGTTTATTGCAAAAATGCTCTTTCGTTACCATGCTGAAATGGTTAATAGTTCTAAAATTATACAGCATAAATTCCCTTAGTTTTCTAATTAGTATAAAAATAAATTAATAAATAGTTATAGATGTGTGCTGTTATATGTCTACTCTACTTTAGTTACTTGGAATCAAACTCATGACCTTGCACTTGCCAGTCAGGCACTTGTGCCACTGAGCTATATCCCTGGCCTTACCTGATGTGTTTTATTCCATATCATTATCACATTTATGTGTATACTTTATTAGAGCCAGAGCCTTTTTGTCTGAATGTGGCTTCTTTTATGGTTTAGATAGAGAATGCCCCCCCCCAAAGCCTCATTCATTCAGAGGTGGGGCTTTTTGGAAGGTGATGGGATCATGTACCAGTTATATTCATCAGCACATTGCTCAATGGATTGGATTAGTTAGTAACTAAATGTGCTCCTAGGCGGTGGGCCTAGGTGATTGAGATGTGTGACAGGAGGCATGGCTTTCAAGGGTACGCAATCCTCCCTGGCTCCTCCTTCCTCTCTAGGCTGCCTGGCTTCCATGGGTTGAATGGCTTTTCTTTGCCAAGCTCTTCTGGTATGCTGTTTTTACCATGGAGTCAATGGATCACACACTGAAGTTCCTGAAACCGTAAGTCCAGTTCAGCCTCTCCTCTTTTAAATTGTGCATGGCTAGTATCTTGTCCCAGGGACAGAAACGGATCGATACAGCTTCACTACTTCCGTGCTGTGTTATTTTACTTTTACTTACTTTGGCTTGCTGTCAAATTGAGATTTTACTGCTACTTACATCATAAGGAAATTTCAAGGATCATTTTACTAAAAGTGTAAAACTATATGTCACATAGTGAGCAATATAATAGGTTTATTAGGTTGCTGCTATCACTGTATTGTTTTATTGACTATGATTTGCAATGAAAAGGCAAATAATAGTGGTACAAGTAAGCATCTTTATTTTGCATTTTAAGGATAATACTCTTTAGAGATTGTTTTATCGTATTTGCTTCATATACGTTTTATGTTATGAAGCATTTTAAAGAAAATTAGAGACATTTAGTATCTTTATTTACTGATATTTGCTTTTGAAAAGTTATATATATATAACACTTTTACTAAGATAAGTAAGAAAGGTAATAATAGCCCCTTAGTGTATTCCAGTACCCACTTCATATTGGCCTGTAAGCGTTGTTACAGCTGGTTTGTTGAGACGTAAAACTTATCAAACACTGAATTTTATCCAGTTGTTATTTATTTTAAGTTTCAGTCTGGAATAGTCTTTAGTTTTCTTCTAATGGCATTGAGGGAAAAATGTTCCGCCTGCTTGAAGTGTATTACTGTTTACTCATGGTGTAATGTACCTTGTTCCCATATCTCATATGTTCTATAAAATGCTATTTCAATCTAAAGACATGATTGAATTCTCATTATAAGCATCTTGTGGAATAGTATTTTTAAGTGCTTCACTTTTGGCCCCGTAAGCATAAGCGAAGGCAGAAGTGAAGGTAGCATGAAAACTATACAAGTTTTATCGAGGAAAACGCACAAAGAGAATGTCGCTGAGAAGAAGCAACAGTAGAAGGAGAGAACCGCAGACTCCAGGGAAGACCTGACTTCCAAAAGAAGAATGGATAGGAAGACCCTCAGGCTACAGCACATCTCTGAGAATGTCTTGGCCCGCAAGGAGGGCTGGAGGGACCACAGAGCAAAGCTTGTCCATTAAAGGGGTCCCCACAGTGTGCTATGTTGGACTGGCTTTTGTATCCCTGCTGTGTTCATTTACTGGTTGGAAGTGTGACTTCAGTGTGAACACTGCATGGGACCTTGAGAATAAGGGAGGTGAGGCTGGCAGTCCACAGCATTTCTCACAGGAGTCCCTCTCCGGAAGGCAGAGCTGAGCAACCACTTACTTGTCCGCTACACATCTACGTCAGCAGGCCCATGCTCTCTGCTGCCCCGCTGTCAGTAATGCAGTTTTTAAACTGGCCATAACTGATGCTGTTTTCATTCTTTGACTAGAAAATACTCTGATGTGCGATGCGTGGGCATCGGGGGGAGGCCCCATTCATCATCACCTTTTAATTGTTCCTGCCTCTAGCCAATGATTCTTACCTAAAGAGCCTTTAGGTTCTCTTCCTACAAAGGTGTTCTAATTTTCTCCTCCTCCAGTTTTACCAAGTCACCTATGATACCAACTTTTGACTTGTGACAGAAATGTAGGCGATATGTTAACAGACCTGTAAAATTCAACTCGCATTGTGGGTATTTCTGCCAATCCATCTTCACAAGCATTTCAAACTCAAGATGGGCAAAATAAATGTATCTTTCTCCGTTGCTAAATTCTTTCCATTTCCAAATTCAGGAATAGCAGTCCTGCCATCATGTAGTGACTGAGCCTGGGCCTTTGGCATCACTCTGTTCCTTCTTTTCCTTCATTACTATCTCCAGGCATTCACTAGGCTATGTTGGTTCACATTGCTATTTCTCAATGCAATGCCTACTCTATATACTTTTTGCCACTGACATAAGTGTGGCCTTCATGATTTCCTTCCTGGAACTACACTGATTCACTTAAATGGTCCTTTGTGCCTGTTCTTGCTTTCCTCCAACGGGAGCATTATCTCAAACTCAGCCAGACCTTTCAGACATGCCAGTATGATCCTGTTATTTTCCTATGTAAATGCCTCCACTGAGTTTTCCTGATAAGCACAGAAAGTCCAGTATCTTTAAGGAGGTACTAATTTCTTTTGGATTTTCAATCTGCTTTTCTGAAAAAAAAAATTGAATTTCTTTAAGTTCTTGAAGCAGTCAGTGCCCAGGTAAGTCACAATGACTCTTCTAGTGGGGGTCCTTATAATACAATTAGTATTTCAGATTGGCCAAGAGGGAAAGAGTGCATGAAGAAAAGGGGCCAGTAGGGTGTATAAATAGTCAAATTAAGACCATGACTCCCTCAAGAACTTAAAGGAATGCAAATCTTTTTTTTCACAAGAGCAGATTGAAAATCCAAAATAAATCAATACCTCCTTAGAGATACTGGAATTTCTGTGCTTATCAGGAAGACTCAGTGAAGGCTAAAAGGATCAAAGTGGTACCTGCTGCACCAGCCCATTTCCTCATTCCCCTCTGTAAGATGTGACTTGTCCCCACAGCTCCCTCTGGCAGCACTCTACACAGAGAAATTCAACAATATGTGACTTATTCATAACAAGAAGCCTCTATCTTATCTAAACCTAGGCATGCACCTATTTTACTGGGGAAAGGTTACCACAATATTTCAACTAAAATGGAAATATAAAAAAATTTGTTGGAATATCACACTGAGAAAGTATTTTATACTTTTAATAAGTGGACAGCTATTAATTAAAAATCCTGGAGGAATGAGATACTCACTTAACCTTTCTCTCTGGATTTGTCAGCCCCTGCCCTTTGTATATCACATGCTTCCTGTGAGGACCGAGCAGTTCAGCAAGCCCTAATCATGGCTGACCCTCTGCTCAGCAGTTTGAGCTACAGCACTGCTGAGGGCTCCGGGCACACTGTGGCCAGGGTGTGTACTCAGGACTGGATGCCCGGGAGCTGGTGCCCCGAGTGAGGATAAAAGGCCACCTATCTTTCCCCAACTCTCAGTAATACAGTGAAGTTCAATTTTGTAGTGACTTTGCTTAGCACACACTAGAAGACATTTACCAATATCTGGAGACATCTTTTATTCTATAACCAGGAACAAGCTACTATTGATACTACTGAGCAAAGTCTAGAGATACTGGCAAATATTTTACAATGCACTGGACATTGCCTCAAAACTAGGCTGTGAAGCGCTGAACTTCAGTACTTCTGAGGCTGCAAACCATGATCCAAGCTACAATCTTCCTAGTGTCAGTTTGGAGTGGGCCACTCGAGTAGGTCAGGCCACCTTGGGGTTTGCAGAATACAAAGAGAGCTGAGGCTAAAAGGACCATTAAAGACCAGGAGAGTAAGAAGGTGATTGTTCAAAGGACTCAGCAGAATCCCCCCACCAGCATGTATTACTGCTAAGGAAAGAGGTGTCAAATCTGAAGGAATAGTTACATGGTACAATTTCAGCCAATGAGAAGCTGTTGCAAGTGAGAAAATGGTATAACACATAATGAGCATCTACTTTCAAAGGAAGATTTAAACTGACAGCTATTATTGAGCTTTCCTAGACCCGTGTGCTAACTGCTTTTCATTAAGAATAGAATAAACTGTATGCTCACAGGTGATAGAGGAGAACTTCAACACTCAGGAAGTCTGTGCTTTTACCATATACGAATGTCCTCGCTGGGACCATCATATTCATTGCTTCTGTTTTGTTTTGAGGCCTCCTTAAGGATTCAGTGCAGCCGTCCAGGCTATTGTCTACATTAATAAGAAAGGAAGAGAGCACAAAGACACCATTTGAAATTTGAACAATATCCAGCATTTATGGAGCACTTGTGAGCTAGGCACTTGTCTAATCACTTTAGATATATTAAACATACACAGTAGTCATTTCACCCAAAGCTCATCTCTCAGTGCAAAGGGACTGGCTGTAGTCTGGACATGTGCAGAAAAAATGGTCACGGTTAATCATGGTACTGCACAGAATGAACTTGTCCTTACGTTTGAGCAAGGAGTGAAAGAACCTCAAGATCATTTTTTATTTTAAAAATAAAAGAATGAAAACATACTAACAAACACACATCCATTTACAAAATAACGCAAGACTAATACAAGTGATACTGAATTTCAGACGAGGTGATAGGAATTTAACAGAGGTTGTTGCATTACATATTGATATCTTCACAGTGTTTACTCAGGAAAACAAATATAGACATGTAAGATTGATCTAACAATTAATCATTAACTGTTACTTTTAATAAAGTGATAGAAGTCAATAGTACAACTGTGTTAGCCATCCTCTATACACATACATACAAAATTTCCCCTTCTTTCTTTTCTATTTTCCCTCTTTCCAGCTGTTCTTTACTGTTGTGCAGTTTCCTTTCATTTCACAATGTCTATCGTACCTCCTAATTTTTATTCACCCTTTCAGGTTCTTTCACTAGTAAGACAATACATTGTTTACACATGTGGGTCTGATTTATTTCACTTATGAGTATGGTCTCTAGTTGTGAGTATTTACCTACAAAAGCCTTGACTTTATGTTTCTTTATAGCTGAGTAAAATTCCATTATATAAAAATACCACAACATTTTTATCCATTCCTCAGTGGGTGGACTTGGGTTCTTTCCAAGATTTAGCTATGACAAATTGTGCTGCTATATACATGGGTGCACATATGTCGCTGTGATGTGATGTTTTCAGAAGAACCACAAGATTAAGCTGGAATTCCATGAACAGCGTTAGCACCAATGCATGAACTGCGTCACACCCATCTCTCTCTACCTTCCCATCTCGAGATACTTTAGGAGCAAAAGCTTAGAAATTGTAAATTGTTCAGGAAGAATGGCAATAATAGTAGGAGTGCAGCAATTACTTGCTGAGCCTTAAGTAACACAGCACATACATCATCGTTTTGGCTTATCTGGAACTCTTGTCTCTCATCATACTCGAAAGTTGCCTCAATATTTTCCATTTCTACAGAAAACATGTCTCTGATACCTAGACCCAGACAACTTTTTTCTAGAGTAGAGATGAACTGAGTGATTTTTTCTCACACAAGGACATTTGGAAATTTCTAGAGACATGTTTGAGGGAACACACTAGTGTCTAGAGTATGTAAAGACACTCTTGGCTACATAACTGTGAGAAAAGTCCTTGTCAAGGTTACTGCTAAACTTAAAGCTCTCTACCACAGGGAATTATCCAACCAAGAAAGTTAGTAGTGCTCAAGTAAAGAAACCTTGCTCTAGGTCCAAGAGAGATCCTTAATCATAGAGATAGCATTGTCTCATCTGCACATTCTAATTGCACAGGTCAGGATTCTGTGTATTTTCCCAGCACTTCTAATGATTCTGACACAGGGGTTTCTGGAGCACCACTAAGAAACTTTGTTTTATTTTTGTACTTTTCGCTTTGCGATCACTTAGGGCGCCTGTCTGGGTTCCTTTGCGTAGAGGGCTCTGACTGCTCAGAGAGCCACTTTCTCCTGGTTACTGCACAATCTATAACTCACCAGTAAGAAACTAAATCCCCACTATTTTATACATGGATTGAGATGTCACGCTGTACTCCGAAAATATGAGCTAATATGTGTGTGAGTTAAAATTAAAATGTATTTAAAATTCCCCACATCTATGAAAATATCAACACTACCTTTCAGTGTAATGAAGAGAATATCGTAAACAAAAGGCACTGTCTTCTTAAGGGCGATGGTGATATGCGCAGCGAGATGATAGATTGCACCTGTCCTGTTCCCTAGTTTTAAGCAGACAAGCATCACTGCATACCGAGGAGATCATTTATCAAGGACAGATTGCAAGGAAGCACAGTAAAGCTGAAAAGATGTGTTATTCATTGAGCATTAAAAGTGATGAGCACTGTTGGGGATTTTTGATGAAATGAAGGGTCACTGCAATAATTTTAAGCATTTTGGGGGCCAAAATTAACTATGAAGCCAGTGCACTTAATTTCTGCTGAGGGCTGCTTAAGAAATTCAAATTTAATTCTCAGTACTAATGTCTACAGACTTAATAAATGTGTTGCTGGTATAAGTAAAACGAGCAAGAAGATATAAACAGGGCTCCCCAGCAATCAGCTCTTCGCTACTGCTTCATGTTCCCTGGGCCTACAACACACTGAATCAAAATCACATGCTCCTATGAGAGCTCAAAAGCCAGTGAGACAAAAACATGATTTTCTGACATAACTAACAAGTAACCATCACAGGAAAAGCAGCCTAGGCTTTGAAATCAGACAAAATTGGGTACTAGAGCCTGCATTAATTCAAGTCTAAACTCCAGCAAAATCTCTCAGAGCCTGAGTATTTTTATGTACACTCTGACAAAAATAGCACCATAAGCTTATTGAGAAGGTTTAATGAGACCAAATATATACAAAGTGTAGGGTAGAACAGGCACATTCCAGTAACTACTAAATAAAATATACTGATTTTTCTCCAATCTCAAGCAGTATATCTTCACTTACAATACTGACACTAATGCATAAATTCAGAATAAATTCATACAAACCACCCGACTCCTAAGATTTTTACAGTTTTATTAAATGACTCTATTGTTAACTATTTATTTTAGTATTAATAGTAATGTTTTGCTTTATCCTCTAACAATTTAGATATGAGTTTACTAGAAACTTCACAATCTTGACACTTCAGAAAGAGAAATTGTGGTATGGGTTTCAAAGAACCTCAAAGCCAACTCAAAATCTAAAATTTTCAACTTGAACTGTACTTTTAAGAGTATTGTCTTTTTTCACTTTGTAGTGTTCGAAAGAATATCTAAGATGTGGTAATTTATAAAGAACATAAATTTATTTCTCAATGCTTTGGATGCTATGAAATCCAAGATCAAGTTGTGAGTAACAAATCTAAGATCAAGGTGCTAGCATTCAGTCAGAGCCTTCTTGCTGGGTCCTCACATGGAGAAGCTAGAAGGGCAGGAAAGATGGCACTCCCTAGAAGTCCCTTTATAAGGACACCTGCCCTCGGTGGTGACAGAAAAGCCTTTAGGAACCAAATACCCCTTAAAATCCTACCTCTTGATTGAAGAGAAAACATTGAAAACACTAGGAGATAGTAACACATGCATGGAAACAGCCAAAGATATTGTTGGGCAAATGAAGATACATGTGTATGGGTGGTACGATTCCACTTGTGCAAACAGGAAAAAGATACAACTAAAATAAGCTGTTCAATTAAAATGAGAGCGAGCCTGGGGAGGGGCGTGTGATTCTGTGTGTGTGTGTGTGTGTGTGTGTGTGTGTGTGCGCGTGCGCACACGCGCGTTCATATTTTGAGGATGTTAGTGAGTTGAAGGGGCATGCAGGGGGCATGGAGAAAATGGTGATGTGATGGTGATGTCTCATTCTTGATTGTGGTGCAAGTATCAAAGTGCGTTCAGTGTGTATAAATTCACCAAGAGAAGCCCTCCTGCGCTCTGTGTTCTGTTTGTCTTTTATATTAAGTATATAGTTCTGAAAGCATGCTTAGTTTGAGAAAAGATTATATATTCTTTCAGAAACCATTGGAAAACTAAAGGATGAGAACTGAAATTCGCCAAGTTCCACCATCAAATTATAGCAAATGTTGATGTTTTATTATTTTGCTTTTTTTATTGTTTTAAAATAAAACTAGAGTTACAGTGTTTGAGGATCCTTGTATTCTGCTTTTGGTAATTCACATTATTTTTAAAACACTCCTTGGCTGTGAGATATGCTTTGAAAATGTATTTCATAATACCTGCATAATAGTTCTTTATATAGATATGTCATATCATATTTGACTGGTCTCACTTGCATGGCATTTAGATTACTTTCCTGTCTTGTGTTTAAAAATAGCACTGCTGTTAAGAATGTTATATGTAAACCTTTGTGTGTATCTGAATATTTCCTTATAGTAAATTCTGAAAGGGAAATTTCTGAGATCAGCAGAATGAGCACAGTAAGCGCCTGATGAGTATCACCAGCTTGCTCTTTGAAAGAAGGCTACGGAGTTGTGTGCTTAGGAGCAGTATTGAGGAGTAGTGCACCCATTTCTCTGCAGCACTATCATCACAAAGGGGTACTGTTCATATTTTTCAACTTCTTACTGTGAAGTCTCTTTACATGTTTATCTCACTTATTACACAATATAACTCCATGAGTTAGGGACTATCCTGATTCAGAGATGAGGAAATCTCAAGCTCAGCAATTAACTCTCTCAGCTAGTAATTAGCTGGCTTTTGGTCAGTTTAATTACAAAGCACAACTACTACTTTTTTTTAATCACCTAATTCACATGTGCTGTTTGTTGGTATTTTTAATGTTGACCCTTTGCTGAGTGGAATATGGTGTTTTTACCTGATCATTCATTATTACTATGCTTTTATTTTCTTCTTCATCTTCAGTGACCCCTTGTGTTTCTTCTCTTGTCCACAGCCTGATCATGAAGTTTAGTTTTTAATAGTGTGTTTGTTTTCCTTAATTTAAAAATGCATAAAAACAACCTATGCAGATGTTAAGTGTATTAAATGGCAGAAAATTTGTCTCCCACACCAGAACTCTACTGTCAGGCCACAAATTTTACCGTGTAACTTTCTAGAAATTTCTCCTGGGATACATCTCACTTACACATGCACAATCTTCTTACTTCTATATCTGCATCAGTTCATCAGGGCTGTCATAACATTATGCCACAGACTGCATGTCAAACAACAGAAATTTATTATCTCACTGTTCTTTAGAGTAGAAATCCAACACAAAATGCTGACAGACTTGAGTTCATCTGAAGCTTCTCTCCTTGACTTCCAACAGTCCTCCTCTCCTGTCTTCAGTCTTCTCTCTTAGTCACATGTCTGGTGATCTCTATGGCAGATATGGTTCATATTTATTAACTTCTTATTTTGAAGACTTTTTATATGTTTATCTCATTTATTACACAAAATACCTCCATGAGTTAGGGATTATGCTGATTCTATGATGAGGAAATCTAAAGCTCAGGAATTAGCTCTCTCAGCTGGTAATTAACTGGCTTTTGCTCAGTTTACTAGTCATATGGGATGAGTGCAGATCCATACGATTTCATTTTATCTTAATTTCCCCTATAAAGCCCTTATATACAAATACAGTAATACTCTGTACTGGGGGATAAGAATTCAACAGAAGAATTTAGCAGGTGGGACAAAATTCACCCCTAATAATAACCAATGGAAAATAATATATGTACTGCATCCTACCTTGATTACTAAATATAGTTTGAGATCAGTTCACGTCAGCATATAAAGAACTGCTACATTCATTTCAATGGTGCCATTTATAGTACATTATGAGTATAAAATAATTTGCTTCACAAATTTCCATAGAGGGATATTCATGATATTCTCATTATTTGAGGTTATAAGTAATTCTCCTCCAAATATCATTACACATATGTATTTCTGTATATCTGAGTGTAACATTAAAACAGAACACTGAATTGCACAAACATAAAATTTGCATAGTGCTGGCCAAACTATATGTCAATTGTAACAAAAATGGAAGGGAAGACTTAGTTGGATGTTTCAGACTTTTTGTGCTTGGCATTTTGATAGATGGTATGTGAAATCTCATTAGATTGAATGTAACTGTATGCATTTATAAGAGAATTTTATGAAATGAGATTTCACATAGTTTTAGATATTTTTATAATTGGGGCCTTTATACTTATTGGCTTATTCTTAGAAGCTCATCATATATTGAGAAAATTGATCTTTTATTACATGTATTGCATGTATATGCCTCCAATTTTTAACATGCATTTTTATGAACTGAACTTTATATTATGCTAAATGTAAGCTCTTCTTTCAGATGCTTTGAAAAGAAATAACTAATAAAGGAAAGGAGTCAAATATGTATGTTTTCTTTTATTATTCTTTTTTCCTTTTTTATTAGTATATGTTTGTGATACATAATAAATACATTCATCTCAAGGAATTGGTACATACACATATAATGTCTTGATCATATTTACTTTCTCTTCCCCTGTCTTTCTTCCTGTGTCCCCCCAACCACCTCTCGATCCCCTTTCCATCTGCACAGACTGTCTCACTGTTTCCTATCATCTAT
>PVLD010030768.1:0-16477 GCA_004027595.1 Dinomys branickii
AAATTGGTAACAATTCCAAAACTGCCGTACAGATCTAACGCAATCCCAATCCTAATACCATTAGCAAACCTCACAGAATTGGCGAAAACATTCCGGAAATTCATTTCAAACCAGAAGGGACCTACAGTAGTAAAAACAATTCTAGGCAACAAAGGCAAGGGAGGGGGCATCACAATCCCTGACTTAAAATTATACGCCAGAGCTACTGTAATAAAAACATCACGGTACAGGCAAAAACCAACCAACCAATAAAACAAAACAAAACAAACAAACAGAAACACAGACCCAAGGATCAGTGGAACAGATTAGAAGATGCAGAAACAACTCTAAACACACTCAGCCACCTTATCTTTGACAAATAGCCAAACACGTTCACTGGAAGAAAGATAACCTCTTTAACAAGTGGTGCCGGAAAAACTAGTCTTCCACACACCAAAGACTAAAGCTAGGCCCATGTCTCTCACCACGCACTAAGCTACAACTGAAATGGATCAAAGACCTAAACATTAAAACAGAAACCCTAAATCTGCTGGAAGAGACAATAGGAGGAACTCTTGAAGACACAGGCGTAGGCAGACTTCATGAACAAAACCCCGACGGCACGGGAAATACTACAAAGAATCAACAGCTGGAATCTCATCTTATTAAAAAGCATTTGCACAGCAAAAGAAACCACCAGCAGAGTGAAAAGACGACCCACGAAGTGGGAAAATGTTTTGGCAGTTTTCCCTCAGACACAGGACTGATGTCTAGAACATAAAAAATGGAAAAAAATCAAGCCCCCCCCATTTAAGGACCCAATTTAAAAATGGGTATCTGATATGAATACATATTTCTCAGAGGAAGAAGTACAAGCAGCAGATAAGTATATGAAAAAAATATGCAGCATCACTGGTTGTTCGAGAGATGCAAATTAAAACAACACTGAGATTCCATCTCACCCCGGAAAGAATGGTTATCATAAGGGAATCAACCAATAGCAGATGCTGGCAGGGCTGTGGGGTAAAAGGAAACTTTCCCCATTGCTGGTGGGAGTGTAGACTGGTGAAATCACTGTGGAAATCACTGTGGAGATTCCTCAAAAAACTAGAATTAGTGGTCCCATTCGACCCAGCTATTGCCTGGCTAGGTATCTTTCCAGAAGAATTAAAAATGTCATATCACAGTGATACACATGCACTCATGTTTATAGCAGCACAATTTGTACTAGCCAAATCTTGGAAACAGCCCAGATGCCCATCGACTGATAAATGGATTAAAAAAGATGTGGTTTCTTTATATAATGGAATACTACTCTGCCATAAAGAAGGATAGGCTTGGACATTTATAGCTAAATGAATGGACCTTGAGACTGTAATTTTAAGTGAAATAAATTAGACACACATGTGTAAATATCGCATCTTCTCTCTAGTGTGAGAAACTGAAAGTGTTAATGAGAACCAAAATGTATAATAGAAATTGTGAAACAGGAAGAAATTGTTCAAAAGGAAAGGGGAACTAGGGAGGGCAGAAGGGGAAAGGAAGGAAGGCAAAAAAAAATGAGAGAATAAAATGGAAGCAAAGTTTTCTAAATGAGGAGGGGCAGAGGGGATTAAATGGAGGGGAGGGGAATGGAAAAAGAGAGGAATCCAGATATAGCATGTACAGGTACAGTGTGTCTAAGTGGAATGAACTTAATAATAAAAAAGTGAGTGTTTGTCGCCCTCTGGTGTCCGCAGAGCTCAATGCAGCCAAGCCAGAGAGCCCAGAGAGATGGTGGAGAAAAATGGGTGTCCTGAGTTCCCGGGAGTGCGAGGGCCTGAAGGGCCTCTTATTTTTAAATTTTATTTTTAATTAAGTTATTTTTGATACAGGGTCTTTCTATGTACTCCAGGCTGGATTCAAACTAACTGCATAGCCCAGTCTGGTCTCGAACTTGCAGTGATCCTCCCGCCTCAGCCTCCTGAGTACTGGGATTCTGGCGTGAGCCGCACCTGGCTTATTTTTGCCCTCCTCTCTACCACATAGAACCTTGCTCCCAACCGCCCCCCATCCTTGTGAGCCAAAGAGCCCCTCAGCCACAAGCCACGTCCCCATGCACCCTTAGGCCCCTGTGCACCCGGAGCCCGGCCCCCAGAAACTTGGCTTTCTTTCATCCCTGCTCTTCCTCTTGGCTAAGCCCACAGCCTGGGCAGTGCTGTGACTCTGAAAGATGCAGCCATCATGTGTCTTGTGCTGGACGCGTTTCCTAGGGCACCCAGAAGTCCAGGAACAGCACCAAGCAGGGATCTAACGCCTGCCCACGCCTCCACTCCATCCCACCTTCCAGCCCCACACCCCAGCTCTCCAGTGTCCCTCAAGCCTTTGCACCCCAGGGACTTTGCACGTGCTGCTCCCTCTGCCAGCAGTGCTGTCCCCAGACCTACACAAGAAGCAGCAGTGTGAGAGCTGGAACCAGTCCCATTTCCAGTCCTGACTGCGTCTCTTGAGCTGTGTGACCCTGGCCAAGCTGCTCGCCTTCTCTGGTCATTCACTTCATCTGTGAAATGGAGCTGGTGATATCACTGCCCCTTAGAAGTTCCTGGGGAGATTAATGAATTACCTGGAGACAGCACTTCGGGCCATGCCCTGATGGGGGTTTGTTGAGGGCACAGATCTTTCCAGGTTCGTCCTCTCCCTCAAACCCTGCCTGGCTCTTTACGGCTCAGTCCGCAGTGCCTGTCAAGCTCATGGCGTCCACCAGGTGGCGCTCGCGACCGCTGGGGACGGGCACGTCTCAGGGACGCTTTGCCAGGGCTGCGTAGGTCTCAGTAGGCTACAGGCTTGGGCTGCAGCCCTGGTGGGGACCCCGGGAGAGTCCCTTCGCCTCTCTGAGCCTCAGTTTCCTCTCCCGTAAAGGGCGGGGGGGGTGTAGATATACATAACGATCACATTCATTATCAAGAATTTGTACCGGTACATGATATAACTGTCCACCCCTTCCCCTCCCTACCCTTCAGCCCCCCTCCCCTCCCCATTTACAAAGCTTTGTTTCCATGTGTTCCTTCTTTTCTCTTTTTCAAAACTTTCCCCCTCCCCCCCTCTGTTCCCCTCCCCATTGGAACGATTTCTTCCTATTTCACAATATCTGTTATACATTTTGGTCCTTATTTACACTTCCGGGTTCTCACACCAGAGAAGCAATGTACGATATTTACACACGTACTTGATTTACTTCACTTAAGATTATGGTCTCAAGGTGCATCCATTTACCTAGAAATGCCTCCAGCGTTTGGCTGGTTTTTCTGGTTGTTTTGCTTTGTTTTGCAGGGGTCTCAATCCAGGGCCTTCACATTGAGCTGTATCTCAGCCTATTAATTTACTTACTTATTTAAAATCTGAGACACAGTCTCACTAAAGTTGCCCAGACTGGGCTCACACTTGCAACCCTCCTGCCTCAGCCTCTCAGGGTGCTGGGATTGGGGATCAAACTACTATACCTGGGTTACTTTGTTTTAAACGGACTCCTGCACTGGCCAGGGAAGGTCAGGGGCATCTGCAGACCTCTCCACCTCCCGCCTTCTCTGAGTGGAAATAAATTGAGAAGTCACCAGCCTGGCTTTCTGAGGACCAAGAGCCTGGTGCGCAGCGTTCGGAGACACGGAGGGAGCGGCCGGCCAGGGCATCCATGCCCGAGAGTCCCTCCTGCGCCTGTTCCAGCTGGCAGCGCCCGCGGGCAGGAAAGGTCTCTGGGAGGCTGGCCCGCCCTTCCCGGATGTGGGCTCAGGAGGCCGGGTCCAGAGTGTGGGAGGTCCAGGGTGCAGGAGGCCGGGATGAGCCCTGCGCAAATCGGGAAGGGCCACTCTTGCAGGGCTGTGGCCGGCTCTCCCAGCTTCCACGAGCAGCTTCGGGATTCTCGGGGACTCTGCCACCTGGTGGCCACTGTGGGAATTACCTGCATTCCGCGGCTTGCTGGGCGCCTGAGCACAGAGCCAGGCCTGGTCCTGGAAGCAGCAGTCTGCAGAGCTCACCGGCGCCCTAGGTTTCCCGGCGCACAGGCGCATATGGCCCAAACTCTGTCACTGTCCCCGCTGACAGATGTCTGCCGGAGTCCAGCTCCGACCTTGGGAACAGGGAGAGGGGAGAGGGAATGAACCAAAGAAAGAAGGGGTCGGGAGGACTGGTGAAGGTAACCAGTGGTTTCGATTATTGAGCAAAGCGCTTAAGTGCAGGTTTGTCAGGCAGGCTGCCAGACCCTTACCCTAGATACAACTCCAAGGTTTCTGTTTCTGTTACAATGGTTGCTGAGGTACAGAATGACCTGTTCAGGACCACTGCCTTTACAGATTGCTTTCCCACAAGTCAGCCCATTACTCTTCTTCTTACAAGGAAGTTATATCCATTGCCATGGGGAGGTTACAAGGAAGTTGTACCCATTGCCATGGGGAAGTCTTGTCCTCGCCCGGTCCAGTCCCCAATAGATGTCCCATCAGGCCCTCCATCCGTGCCTGGCATCATTACCTGGCCGTCCCAGCTGGACTCCCGTGCTGTCCTTGCCTCCAACCCTGAAGCCCACAGGACCTTTGCACCTCCCAGAGTACCTTCCTCCCAGTGTCCCACACCCAGGTGTCAGCTCCAGCGTTCACAGCCCTGCCCTGGCTCCTGAAGCCGTCCCTTACTGTATGCAGCATCCTCGGCTCCTGCAGGGCTGTGACTGCCTGGCCACTTTGGGGATGGAGACCCTGAGGCGCAGGGAGAGGCAGGGCTGGCCCGAAGTCCCGAAGCAGAGGACGACAGCTCAGTTCCTCAGCTTCCTGGGCTCAGCAAGGCTGGGCGGGCAGAGGCAAGCAGGTGACTTGGCAGGCCCCAGGACTGGGGGTGGGCTCTGTGTCAGGGATGCCTGGGTCTGTACTTGCCACAGCCTGGTCCCAGCCCGCACCCTGGCCTCTGTCCTCACCCCATCCCAGCCTGGTCCCCGGAGGGAAGGGCCAGGCTTTGCTGCTTTGTTTTTTGAGACAAGTATCACTGTGTAGCCCATGCTGGGCTCGAGCTCATGACAGTCCTCCTGCCTCAGCTTCTTGAGTGCTGGGATGAACGGTGAGCACCACCACGCTTGGCCGTTTTCTGTTCCTTTTGAACTGCTTGCTCTCCAGCTGCAGGATAGTCTCCAGTGTGAGGACCGAGCTCGGGGGACATTTGTCAGGTGAAGGAACCGAGGACTCAGTCTGGGGCAGGAGCGGTTTCTGGGGATGTTAGCAACATTGATTTTCTCTTCATTTAGTTTTCTGGCTCCTTTTATTTAATATGCCAAAGATACTGAGAGGTTTTTTTTCCATCTGCAAGAATGATATAAAATTTCATCTTAAAATAAATGTACTTAATTGGAAAATGTTAATTATTTAGTTAATTATTTAAGGACTAATATGCACCAAGCAGGGTCATATAGGTAGCAGGGGGATGAGGCCAAGCCCGGGAAGGCAGGACAGGAATGGCCGTGGCCGTGGGATGGCCAGAGATCAGGCTCTGGTTGGACAGATGGGGAAACTGAGGCCTGGAGGCGGGTGGTCAGGATGGTCACTTCTGACTCCCCCTTCTCTTTCCTGGCCCGCCCCTTTCATCAGAGGGCGCTGCGCAGGCAGTGTGCCGGCCTGTGCTGCCGACCGGACGGAGGATGTTCCCCCTGTTTGGTTTTTGCGCCGCCGGGTGGAGCTAGACCTGCTCGGCTAGGTCCCGGCCGCCGACTTCTGGCTTCCCGGGATGGTGCTGAGCTCAGCTCCTGAGCACGGTGACCGGCGGGTGAGGGAACTCAGCACACCCTTCCCAGGGACCCTGCATCCGGCCCCGGGCACAGGGACCCCGGGGAGGAGGTCAGAGGGGGCAAAGGTGGCCTCGGGTGCCGGTCTGAGCAGGAGCCCAGGCTGGGGCACAGTGCGGGACTGAGGTGCCCGGCAACCGGGAGACCGCGGGTCTGGGGGGGGGGGCGGAGTGTCACTCGGGGAGCAGCGGGAGGCGACAGCGCCCTCTCCTGGGCCTCAGGGTCTCCGGCTGGTCCGGCTTGCCGTAGGGCCCTGAGGAAGGAAGTCGGGGAGCCGGGGCTGGGGGCAGCCTCAAGGTGGGGAGCCCGGGTGAGGCTGGGGGAGCCCGGCTGAAGGCTGCTCTGCCCGCATCTGCGGCCACCTCCCCTACTGGGTCCAGCCTTGACCATGTCACAAGGTCTCTGGGAGTGCTAGAATGATTCCTGTCACCCCAGCACCCAGGAAGCTGAGGCAGGAGGGTCACCATGAGTTTGACTTTGACTTTGGTCGGATGCAAGGTTCCAGGTCTCCCTGAGCGGCCCTGAGTGCTGCTGGCCTTGATCTTGAGCCTCAGTTTCCCCTTCTGCAGATAGGGCGTGCGGGTTGCCCCGGCCCATCTCACTGAGGCCTGAGGTCAAACCAAGTCCTCCTCCCGCTCCTCCGCCCAGCTGCCACGCCCTTTCGCCACTCCTCACCGCCTGTGCAGCCTCTGCCGGGGCTGTGTGAGGACAGAGGGGACATCCCTGCCCCAGAGACCTGGGGACCAGCTTGCAGAAGGGAGGTGCCGCCCAAGCCTCTCTGGGCTGGAGCGCCGTGCGCATTGTCCAGTAGGGAAATCGGGCAGAAGAGGCGGAGTCCTGTTCACCTGCGGCTTCGTGATCAGGTCTGGCTGGCCGGCGGCTGGGCCTGCAGCTGGGCCTGCAGCTGGGGAGTGACCGTATTTTAGGAGAACCTTTGCTAGATGAAACTGGAGAACCCCCTATAGTCCCACAGGGGTCAGTGCGGGAGGGAGGCATATCGTCCATTTTGCGTGGCTCAGGGAGGACCAGCAACTCACCCGAGGAGCACAGCGGCCCAGTGGGGTCTAGCAATGAAGCCAGCATCTCAGGTTCTGTCCCTGACCTTCTCTCCTACTCAGCCTGGGGGACTCGAGGAATCCCTCGGAGCCCTTCCAGATTCATTGCTGGTGGCATATAATTGTCATTCCAGCACTCAGGAAGCTGAGGCAGGAGGATCACCGTGAGTTTGAGGCCAGCCCGGGGTGCATAGTGAGACTAAAACCCTAGCAAGCTGGTGAAGGTAGAAGGCAGTTCCAGCCTTGCTGACCTCCAAGGTTCAGGCCCCTTTCCTGTCACCCAGGGCCCCTGTGGTCAGGACAGCGGACAGCTACAGCCACAGGTGAGCTGACCACTCACTGGCCCCTCCCCCCTCCGCACCCAGCCCTGGCCTCTGCTCAGCTCTGCCTGCCAAGAGCAGGAGCCTGGAGGCCCTGGAGCCCATGGGCTTGGGGTGCGCAGAGGTGTGTTTTGAAATCTGCTTCCTTTTGGCCACGCTTGAACTTCCAAGCAGTGGAGTTTGACTGACAGGCAGACGGCAGAGCTGGCTCCCTGCGGGGCCTGGGCAGAGATGGGGGAGGGGGGCTTGGCCTCTGGCTCCCCGCTCCTGTGTTCAGGCTGGGGAGGGGCAGGGCTGGGCTTCCTGTGCCTGTCCAGTGGGGATCTGGAGTCAGCCACAAAAAGACCTGGAACCCCAGCCCCCAGCATTTGCAAGAAGCACCTTGGACGGGAAATCGGCCACAGCGCGGGAAGGTACCACTTACCCACCCACCTTACTCATGAAGCAGCAGGTCATGTGAGATGCCTTCAGCTCTGCAAAGAGCTGAGTATGGGGCCCTGTCTGGTGCATGCTCGCTACGCATCAGCAAATGAACACATTTGTTGAACCCCATTCTTTATTTTTTGCATTTTGAGATAGGGTCTTGATATGCAGTTCAGGCTGGCCTCCAACTTGCAGTGATCCTCTGCCTCAGCCTCCCAAGTGCTGGGACTACAGGCGCGTGCCACCGTGCCGGGCTTCAGTGCCAATCTGGCCAAACTTCCTTTGCCTGGCTCCTTTGCAAGCTGTTTCCTGCCAGTCTGGGCCACTTGGAGCAACTGGTTGGCAATTAGCAGGCAGCAACCCGGTACTCTTGCCCCTGCCCCTCTGCTTCGGTGGCATCTCGGGCAGTGGCTGGGTCACCTTGTGGTTCCAGTTCCTAAAGGCAGCCTTGTGTGGACTGCAGTTCCAGCACCCCCACCCACTGTCCTTGAGTGTCCCTGTGACTGCTGTCCCCAGATGGCCCTGTAGCATTTCCAACACCTGCGAAGTTCCCTGTATTAAACTCCCTCTGTGAAGCCAGGTGTGGTGGCACACGCCTGTAATCCCAGCACTCAGGAGGCTGAGGCGGGAGGATCATTGTGAGTTCAAGGCCAGCCTGAACTCCATAGTGAAACCTTGTCTCAGACAAAGAAAACAAAACCAAAACTCCCTCTGTGGAAATCCTGTGGCACCAGCATTTGGGAGGCTGAGACAGGAGGATCACTGATAGTGCAAGACTGGCCTGAGCTACATAGTGAGCTCAGGACCAGCCTGACCTACATAGCTCTGTTGCAAAAAAAAAAAAAAAAAAAAAAAATCAAATCAGGACATGGACATACAAGGAATTAGCCACCCATGGGGCCTTTGAGAACAGGAAGTCAGCAAGGGGCAGCCTGTTCCTAGTTACCGCGCAGTGCTGTGACTGACCCAGGGCCGAGGTCCGCAACTGACATTGGCAGCCTACAGGAGTCTGGTAGCCCAGGCCACCAAGCTAGAGTAAGTCAGGTCACCTTGCCCTGGTGTGAGTCCCAGAGCCGCCTCTGCCTCTGAACTCTGCAGTATCAGGTCACCATCCAGCTGTCCCCACCCCAGCTTCCCTCAGAAAGCACAGTCGTGGGCCACCTCGGAGACAACCCCTCCCCAGGGCTTTGCCTCTGAAGCCTGATGTGTCTGGGGCTGTGCCTGGGGTACCCTGCCCAGCATGTGCCCTGAGCCCAGGGGTGCTGGGGACATGGGGCAGTCCCCGGTCGGATGGAGGAGCTGAGCTGCCGCTCCAGGACATCTGGGCTGGGAGAAGGTATGGAATATTCCCGTGGGCGATGAGAGGAGGGGACCTGACTGGGGACAGCCGGGGCGAAGATTCCTCCCCCCGCAGATGGGACACGGCCAAGAGGACGTTTGGGTCCACCTCCCGGTGCTGAGGTTGCAGACGCAAGGGCTCCAGCAGGCGGTGGTTGTGACAGCCTTGCCGAGGCTCAGGGCAGCCTACGGGGGCCTCTTGAGTCACCCTCTTTACAGAGGAGGGGACTGAGGGTCGAGGGTCATCTAACCTGCCCCAGATCCTACAGCCACACCAGGGCTTCCAGCGTGGATCTGGAGCTGCTTTGGTGCCACCACGGCCTGCTAGGAGGGTGGCCGCACCCGAGCGCCTATGTCTGTCCTTTATGGGACAGCGGCGGAGAGCCCCTGTCCTCGTCATCGCAGGTTCTGCCTCTGTCCCCATGTCCTGCCCCAGCGCGGGGTGCAGGGTAGGCTGGGTGTCCCTGTTCTTTCTCCCAGAGCTCCTGCACCTCCTCTCTGCAGAAGTCATCCACTCACTCCCTCACCCATTCCTTCCTTCCTTTGTCCGGTCCTTACTGAGTACTCACCACTGGCCAGGTGCTGGGGACTGAGCACAGTGTGTGACAGTGTCCCGAGTCACAAGGCGACCTCAGAAACACACAACTTCACCCAAACACTGCTACCGCCACCGAGGACGACTCCGCTTCTGGGGTGTTCGTTATTCTCCTGAGTTCTGTCTTTCCTGTTAGGCTCTCGCTCCACGAGGGCATAGTATTCTCCTGTCCTGTCCCCGAGCTGTTCCAATGCTCAGAGCCGCGCACACAGGAGGAGGAGACGCCACGAAGGGTGAATGGCGGAGGCAGGGACGCTCTGGGACTGCGGTGTGAGCGGGGCTCCTGCCCCCCAGAACTGTACATGTGTGGGTTCCTCCCAGTGTTCCGGGAATGGGGAGCTGGGCTGACCCTCGGGGACAGATGTGCGGTCCCCAGGAGACCTGGCCAGGTCTGGACAGGAAGGGAAATGTGCAGGCCACTCCCGCCCAGCACCAAGGGACAGTGGTGGGCAGGACATCGGTGTCCCTGGGACACGGCCCTGCTCAGGAGAGCACAGGCCAAGGGAAGGGTCCCTGGAGGCTTGGGGATGTTAGCCAGGGCATAGACCTGGGTATGGAGCGCTCCTGCCTGGAGCCGGATTCCAGACCTGGCTCATGAGTCTCTGAGCCTCAGTCTTCCTGTCTGTAAAATGGTTGAACAAAGAAATGGGCAAGTACTAAAATGCAGGACACAGCCCCCCAGCACACAGTGTACACTCCATGAACAGCGTAGTTCACAGCACAGAGTAAAGGCTGGAGGTGTTGGGGTGGAAAGGCTGCGTGATGGAGCAGGAGGCAGCTGTGGGCGCCGAGACCAAGGCCACCGGTGCTCCGGGCGGGCAGGTAGCTGCCTGGGTAAAGTCGAGGCAGATGGAGTAAGCCCTCTGGCAGGGGCAGGGGTGATCACCTTCCCTCCCTCCCTCCTTCAGCTGCTCTCCAGGCCTCTAACAAAGCCGTAAATCCCCCGCAGGACCGCAGGCGGGGCGGCGGCCGCACAAGTCCCAGTGGTGGCCGGGGGCGGCCTCTCCGGCTGGCGGGGACCGAGTCCCGACACCCCATCGCTCATCGCCCGTGCCCGCCACCCCCGCCGCGCCTCAGCCCATCCATCTCGGCCGGGGACTTTCAAGTCGAGCCCAGGCCCCTCTGCTTAGTGTTAAGATGAGCCCTGCTCACGCGGACTGTTCATATTTATCTCTCGGTCGGTCCCTCTGCGGCCATCACTCTGCAGGGCGGCCCGGGACCCCGAGTACCGCGTCCTCCCCCTGACTTCCTCTCCCGCCCCCACCTGGCAGAGCCAGGAGGAGGCCAAGCATGCGAGGGGGGATGTGGCTTCGTCACTGTCGCCTTCACTGTGCTGGATGGCCTCTGCGCTCTTTTGCAGGCTTGCAACCATGCTTTGGAGTATCAGGCTGTGCCCCGTCACCGTGGAAACCAAGGCATAGAGAGACGCCACGGAACGTCCTGGCCGCCGGACTCGGGTGCACGAAGTACGGTCACCTTGGACGCATCCTTTGCGGGAGGCTTTCGGGGTCTCTGCAGTGTTTCCTTGAAGGCTTCCTCGAGTCGAGTCGCACCCTGTGTCCTTTGCTAGACCCACAGGTCCCCTGGGTGAGCTGCGTAATGGGTTCCAGACTTAGGCCAGGAAGGGAACTGAGCGGTGGCTTTTGGGGGTGCCCATGACTGAAGTCTTCCCCTCTTCATATGGGAAGCTGCGGCCCCCCGTGTGGCCGTGTAGGAGGTGGGGCTATGGAGGTGACAGGGTTAGATGAGGACACCAGGGTGGGGCCCCCGTCACTGAAGTAGCATCTTCACAAGGAGAGCAGAGCTGGGGTCCCAGCATAACACGGCCCTGCTCCTCAACTTCCGCCTGCAGAACCTGAAGCCCCAAAGGCCCATCCGGCGTCCAAGCCGCCCCCTGCGTGGCCCTCGAGCAGCCCCATGCTTGCTGAGCAGGGGCAGGAAGGGGACGGAGCCTGCCCCCGACCTTGCGGCTCGTTTGTGACCCTGGGGTGCTGTCAAGGTCTCTGCCTCTCAGTTCCTCCTCTGCGCAAGGAGAGCAGACCCTGGAGCCCATAGAGGTCCAGGTGCGCGCAGACAGGGCCCCGTGAAGGTGGGGGATGCTGTGGCCACTGTCATGGGGACTCACCCGGTCTTCTGAGGTCCCCTGGTCTCACCAACATCCTGTCTCTGTCCCTCGCCTGTCCAGGGGGTGAAGGGCACGGGTTGGACGGTGGGCGTGTCCCCTTCTGGCCGAAGCCCTGGTGCTGACCTCCCAGTGCCGCAGCAGGGGACAGATTTCTAGGTCCCCTTTTCTCATCCAGAGCATCTCAATCCCCACCAGTCAGAGCCAAGAGATTCATGAGGCCACCTCCTTCCCAACTGAGGCACAGGGCACACAGCAGATGCTCGGCAAACCCAGGGAGGAGGGACTGCCTGACCCTGCCCGGGGTCACCAGGACACCGTGCTGAGGGCTGCAGAGAGCGCTGGTCAGTGAGTGAAGACCGGGAAGCCTCAGCCCCTCCACACCCCTAGTGTCTGCTCTGGCCTGGTCCTGGGGTGTCGGCCTGGGCACACCCCTGCCCTGTCCCCTCAGAAAGCAGGCAGGGCCCTGCCTGCCACACCCAGGGTGCGCAGGGTTAGAGAACCCCCCAGGGCAGGGCAGGCCCGATCGCCCAGCCCAGCACGTGCTTTGGGTGCCCTTTCGCTTTTCTTCCTCCTCTTCTTCCCCCCCCCTCTTTTTTTTTTTAAAGAAACACATGTCACTTGCCATAACTCATGTGCTTATTATAATCATGACCATATGCTTAATGGGATGTAATCAAACCGCTGCTAACCTGGGCCTGCTCTCCAGCCCCCACCCGAGCTGTCCCCAGATGTGTTCACAGCAGCCCTGACCCTGGTGAGGCTGGGAGCACAGCCGTTCACTTTGTGTTCATTCATCCCTCCATCCCACCTTACATTCACTTCCTTTTTTTATTTTTTGGTTTTTTGAGACAGGGTCTCACTACATAGTTCAAAGGTTGGCCTTGAACTCACAGCGACCCTCCTGCCTCAGCCTCCTGAGCACTGCATTATTACAGGTTGGCCCCATCGCGCCTGGCTTCATCCGTCCACCTTTTACAGGCTGCCTGCTGGGTGCCAGGCAGGAGGAATGGTACAAGTAGATGCGACTTCTGTGCTGGCGGGCAATGTGGGTGTCAGATATCCAGGGAATTAAGCAGTGTAGCCCAGCTTGTCACTGCGGAGACCACGGTACTGGAAGACCTGCACCTGGGTTGCTGCCCTCTGGAGCAGGGGTACGCAAGTCGGCTGCCTCCGGCTATGCTCAGCCCCCAGCTGACCCAAGGAGTGAAAACGGGAGAGTGAATGAATGATGGAGATCAGAAAATGCCTGCCAGGAGGAGGGAGATGGGGCTCCCCAAGACGCTGCCGCCAAAGTGTCTCGTACAGGGGGACCCGGTGAGGCTCGGGAAGAAACTCACAGGGCCTCGACTTGCTTTTATTTCTCAATCATAAACGCAAGAGGTTCTTTTTTTCCTGCGGGGTTTTATACCCAGGACGGTAGCAGAGAACATGGCACGGATATGGAATCTAGAAAGACTCATCGGTACAGCGGGGTCGCTCAGTGATTTTGTTGCGGGGGAGAGGGGCGTGCTCAAGGTGGGGAGCCCCTGCCTGGGTCCCCTCGGCTGACCCCGGACACCAGGGAGCAGGCGGCCAGGCCAGCCGTTTGCCTCCTGCGGCTCCAGGAGCCAGAAGTCCAAGGCCAAGGTGGAGGCTGGGTGTCTCCTTCCAGACAGAGTGGCAGGGGCGGTGGGCAGAGAAAGGGCGGAGGGAGAAGGGGAGAGACAGAGAGCAACAGAGATCTTCCTCCAAGACGTCCTCCCAGGGACCTCATTCGACCCTGACGACCTCCTAAAGCCCCGTGTCCGACTGCAATCACGCTGGCCCTGGGCTTCCACGTGGTGTCCAGGGAGCCAAAGCCCAGCTCTGAGGTCAGCAAAGGGGGACAATGCCGCCCCGGAAGGAGGCGGGCCGGCGGGGTCGTGTTCTCCCACTCTGAGTCCCGGGTCCTTGACGTCAGGTTCTGCATGCAC
Source organism: Dinomys branickii (assembly GCA_004027595.1). Lineage (NCBI taxonomy): Eukaryota > Metazoa > Chordata > Mammalia > Rodentia > Dinomyidae > Dinomys > Dinomys branickii. The sequence goes on from PVLD010030768.1 coordinate 13,582, forward strand.
GTCGGCTGGGCTTTGCAGCTTGAAGGATGCACGAATGATATGGGAACCGGAAACGCCCCAGCCCAGGCTGGGTCCTCCACCCTCCCGACGCCAAGGTGATCAATGGGTTCTTCTCTCTGACCTTCTGGCCTGAGCTTGGGTTCCTCACTTGGTCCAGATCGTCCCCAACATCTCCTCGGGCAACTATGGTCTGAACATAGCTTCCTGTCACCTTCTGAATTTTTTCAAAATCCTGCCCACAGCCCCTGTCCAGTCTGTACTCTTGTCCCACTTCACTTGCTGCCCAAGCCTTCTGGCCCTTGTGCAAATGTCACCCGATCCAACCCCAGGGCCTTTGCACCTGCTGCCACCTCTCCCTCATGTGTTGCCTCCTTCCGTGCTCCAAAGAGAGATTTCCTTGGCACCCCCCGTATCTGAGAATAGCTCCACCATTTCTGTCTCTGTGTTTTCTTGGGTTTCCTGTTTCACAGCACGCATCAGTGTGACAGCACGTGTGTTTCCCTGTTCATTCCTAATGCAAGCTCCAGGAGGGGAGACTGTACCTCAAGGGTCTATAAAAGTACTTGGCACCTAGTAGGTGCTCATTAAATGCATGTCACATGACTAAAAACCAGTCTTGTGACTTATTAAAGTAAGGGAAAGATTTGTGTGAGCCAGCAGGAAGGCAGGGGCCAGACCACAGGGATCTGGGGGCCCTGGGAGGAAGTTAGGAGTTTATTTTGTTGCAGTGGGAGCTATTGAACCGTTTAACATGACTTGGTGTGTTTTTAAACGGTAACTACTCTTCATGTCCTAGAGGACAGTAGCAGCATAGTTTGTTGTTTGTTTTTGACTCTGGAATTGGGGACAAAAACCAGTCCTACAGGGGATCTGATCTTATTGGGGAAGTCAGATCTCACAGGATGGGGGAAATCAATCATTTCAGCCTTCCCCAGCATGCGCCCTGTGCCCCAAGCATCCCGCAGACAGCTTGTGGTTAGGAAATACCGTGCGCGGAAGGACAAACGCATGGCGGGGCAGGGAGCGCCGGGATGCCACGTCCACCCCTCGGTGCGTTTTATATCTGTTCCCTGCGTGTCTTCTCCGCTCCCGAGTGTGCGAGGAGACGGCCCGGCCCTGATTTATGCCGCTGACAGAGAGGTAATGAATTGGAGACATAAAAGCCGAGCACGGCTCCCCGGGGCTGACGGGCCTCGGAGGGTGCCGCGCCGAGCTGACAGCCGGCGTGACAGATGCTGCCCTGGCTGATGAGCCGGGGGTGGGAGAGGAGGGGGGCGCCCAGGGGCTGGTGGCTGGAAGGGCTGATGGGGCGTAGGAGGCTGGGAAACACTGAGCTCCTGGGGAAAGGCAGGTCTGAGCGGAGATTCCCAGCCCGCGAAGGGCCCCAGGGAGCAGGAAGGATGGGCGGAGAGCGGGAGCCGCAGACTTTGCCAAAATGAGAGAAATGACTTGGGTAGGACCAAAGGAAGAACAGAACGTGGCCCTGTTCATAGCCTGCAGAACCCTCCTCAGCCCGTGCCAGGGCGTTGTCCCCAAAGCAGGATGCCCCTGGGAAGAGGCGGAGGGGCAAGCTGGGGAGGCTGTATGCAGCTTGGTGCAAAGGCCCTGGGTTCTATCCCCAAACTGCAGAAAAAAAGAGAAAAGAAAAGAGAAGCCAACATGTCAAAATAAAAATGTTAGCATGATGCTGGCAGAATCCAGCCCGCGCCACCGTTTGTGGCACCCGAATGCGGACCACGCACTGCTCACCGCACTGCAATAACTGCCCACCCAACAGGTGTGTCTTGGGAGCTTGTGGGTGCCACGTGCTGAGCCAGGGACACAGAGGGGACAAACACGGGCCCAACGTTCAACTTCTGACTGGACAGAACCCTGGGCATGAAGGTTCGGAGGCCTGAGGGTCAGGGGCACCCTGGGGACCCATCCAGAGGTGGCAATGAGAGGGCGTGGTTGGAACCCTGGCTGGCAGTGGCATGGGGGGGTGGCAGGACCCCCGAAGCAGGGAGCATTGGCAGAGTCATGGGAAGCCCGGGACAGTGGCTCTTAATGCCCACGATTGTGTGAGGACCGCACACAGTCCCACCAGTAAGGACCTAGCGCAGCACCCCGGCCCGGCACAGGACCACGACTGTCCCTGTGGTCCTAAGTCAGGGGCGCTTGTTTCCCTGCTGGTTTCAGCGAGCCAGTTAGAGACATTCACCCCAGCCTCTCCAACCTGTGTGCACCAGGGCCAGTTTCACCGAAGACAGTTTCTCTGGGGGTTTGGGGGAGGTGCTTTTAGGCTTAGAGTCTCACCCAGAGGGCACAGCTGGGGCCCCACTCCTGCAAAGTTCACAGTGGAGCCCAAGCCCCTGTTTCATCCACCTGGACCCTGCTCCAGGCGAAGTGCAACAGATGTCCCAGGGCCCAAAACTGGTGAGACGTCGTCTGCGGCCAGCTCCTCTCCCACCAGGAAGGAGGATTCCAGATGTATGGAGTGCTGGCTGCGAACAGGAGAACGAGGGGCGGCTTCAGAATAGTTCACCCATGCCCTTTCACAGAAGGGGAAACTGAGGCAGGCCCAGAGAGTGGAAACCACATATCCAGAATCCCAGGACCACGGTGGGGTTTCAGGTTTCCTGACTTCAGGCCCCTGTGTCTCTTGCCTCTGTGGAACCTTGCAGAACCCCTCGCCTCACCCTCCCCACCCATCTCCTTCCCCCTCCGCCCCTCCTCCACCCCCCCTCGCTCTCCACCTCCCAGGCAACCGCCCCTCCCTCATCCAAGAATGGAGACATATAAACCAGAATAACACAAAAACAATACAGGAAATACAAAATTATAGAAAAGATGGCAGTGAATTAGCACTGGATACTGTGTTACATAACGTTATCTTTGCATCTGTTGCTCAGTTATA